>VXAX01005620.1:1272841-1440413 GCA_013399835.1 Leptocoma aspasia | reverse complement strand
TCCCGGGCCCCGCCGGCGGGGAGGGACCGCAGCAGCCCCGGTGCGCTCGGCCCCGCACCCCGCCCCGAGCCCTCCCAAACGCGCGGACACGTACCTGCTTCCAGGGAAACATTTCCCGCTGACGCCAGCCCCACCCAGGGCCTCTCCTGGCTTTTATAGCGCGGGAGCTGGCGGCTCCTGTCCTCCATCAGGCGTATGGGGCTGGGCAGGGGGCCCTCGGCAGCCGTGCCGATCTGTATCGCCGTCTCTGCCAGCCGCCTTCTCTCCAGCTCCTAACCCAAAACTGAGCGCCGAGCTGCTTCACGGCAGAAGAGCTCGAACCTCACAGCCCAAATCCGCCAGTTCCATCCACCTGTGCTAGCCGTGCGTGTGTCCGCGGGGGAAGCCTTCAGCCAGCGAGGCACCTCCTGAGCCCTCTGCTTGCGGGGTGGTACAGGTTTGCGCGGGGAATTGCAGTGGATGCAAATGCCGTTCAGCTCTTGTCACGCTTTCAATTTGGGTTGTTGTTTTTGATAGGCAAATTTGGCTTCCTGTGTGAAGCACTGCCCTGTTTGCCTGGAAAAAGAAAAAAAGAAAAAAGAAAAAAACAAAAAAGTAGAGTCAAGCGAAAAGCAGCAAAAGAGATTTTGGTTTGGAACTCTTAATTATCCGGAAATCTTTGATCTAATTTCGGTTTATTCCCACCACAGTGGAATTTTATCTCTCTCTGCTGCAATCACAGGAAATGGTTCTGCAGTGCCCGGAGACTCAAGTCAAGTACAGGTTTTCAGCCGGGAAGGTTTTAACTCTTCTGCAGTCCTTTAGGGATGAATCCTTTAGGAGCAGGATTAAAAAAAAAAAACCCACCAAAACACTGTAGGATAAGCTGTGAGGAGAACTCTGTTGCAATATGGAAAAACAAGAACAGGATATCTAAAAAAATAATTTTTATCCCTAAACACTGTAGGCATCAGTGAATCATATTCCCTTGATCCTTATGAATGGACCCATATTTTATTTACTGCTTTAACAAACACCCTCCGCCTCAGTTATTGATCCTAAATCTCCTTGACTC
Organism: Leptocoma aspasia; assembly: GCA_013399835.1. NCBI lineage: Eukaryota > Metazoa > Chordata > Aves > Passeriformes > Nectariniidae > Leptocoma > Leptocoma aspasia. The sequence continues at coordinate 1,439,359 of VXAX01005620.1, read as the reverse complement.
AAGAGTTAAGTGATCGTGAAGAACACCTTATATTTCCTACCATAGCAAATGTAATTTCTTCCCCAATAGCAGCCTCTAAGATCCGCTCCTATTTGTGTAGTAGCAGTCCTTGAATGTGGCTTTCTGACAGCTATTTAAGCATAGATAATTTAAGAGAGGTTTTCAATGTTCACCTACAATAACCACTTTTTCTCATATGCCAAAGCCAAACCAGCAGTACTCTTAAGAGCCTGAACATCCCAAGCATCCATCACTGGAAGGAAATTGGAGAGAGCATCAGATTTTATCAGGAAAAGATTTACAGCACTAGCACATCCAAGGCTTCCCAGTAGCTCTTCCTTACTTTGTTCTCGTCATAGTCTTGCTACTTTTTTTGGTGCTCTGGAGGGCTGAACAAAGCCTGGTCTGTCCTGTGCCCATGTCTGAATCAGGAATAGAAGGTCAGCTTGGCAAACTGAGTCAGTGTTCAACTCCTCTTCGTTATTCTGCTAAACAACCTATTTTTAAAGAAACATTGCCAAACTTCCTAGAATTAATCCTCCTGCCATTAACATTACTACAGTGGAACTTCCTTTTTTTTGATAAAGAAGGAAAAAGGCCGGATGATGCAATTTCCTTTTGTCAGCAATTACACTTTTATGAAGAGATTATCTGTCAGCACTTACAGACATTGCAGCTGCAAGGACCTTGTGGGACCTCATGGGCTACTCAGCAAGGGACAATTACAATTAGTGTTGTTTTCATAAACCTTCCTAAACATGAGACTCCTTATCTGGATTCTTTAGAGACCTTTTTGTTGACAATCTAACCTTGAAAGTCACAGCAAGAAGAGTTATATACATTCAGCTGAAAGACTAGGAAGCTTTTCCATGGGCTATTGTGTCCTTCCTATTTTAGGGTTGTGAAGCACCTTCAGAGCATGTGGAGGACTCAGTCTATGGGAAATTTACATTCTGAGGCAAAAAAGAGGGGAACTGGGAGCTTTTTTTGCTCCAAGTCCCTGCATGCTTATGCACCTCATAACTAGAGCCCACATGTTTTCCTGCTGAGTTCAGATAAACCTTTCTTCTGTCTGTACAGCACTGCTGAGTCCTCACTCTGCTCTCAAGCAGTCATATCTGAGCACTGGGTCTACTGTTACTATGTCTGATGGACAAGGAATTCCAAGAGAATAGGAGGCAGTAATATGATTGAAATACTTCTCAGCTGATAATCTCTTTCCCATGCCCAGTAGGGTGTGGATGCTTTAGCCTCCAAATGCAGTGATGATCTGGGAAGCTGAGAAGAAGTATTAAAGAGACTCAGGTCATTGCAGAAGCTGGTTGAGATGACACACTTTGGGCATGGCTACTTTGTTTATGAATTCTTCTCACATACCTGTTTTTTCCCCGATGTTCTTTACTCTTCCCTGAGCCACAGTCTACCATGTAATAGCTTCATTTGGTACATTAGGCAATATTGGTTTTAAAGACCTCTAAAGGATTTTCTAAACCCTGTTATGAGCTCTGAAGTCTGCTAGCCACTGTTCCAATTGTCAAGACAAGTCGTCACATCTCAGCACATCAATGTGTCACCATATCAATGCAAACTAGAGATTTAGATAATTCTGATTTACTTATCTGAATGTTTAACTCCCTTAATCACCTGTGAGTCATGGCCAATTTGCTACTGCTTAGCCGTCCTTTTTTCTGCTTCAATCTCCAGCTGTATGCATTTGGTTTATGTTGACTTTTTGTAGGTCTCAATGCAGAAGGTATTCATACTGAGGGCAGCACATTGATGGTTGCTTAGCTTTAGGCACTGTACTTAGAATTTTAAATAAAGTCAACAGAACATGCTTAAAATTAAGTGTGTGCATGGGTCTCAATAATATTGAGAATAATAAAGCATTCAGCCCCTTTAACTTGCTAGTATTTTCTGAGGTGAAAGCATAAATGTAACTGCAGAGGGTTTATCTTTTGGTATGTGTTAGACCAGAGCTCAGGGCAACAGGACCCTGGGTTTTTAGGAGCTGTCACAGTCCAATTAGCCATCAGAATGACAGCCACACTTCTGCAGTGCCCTTGACTCTTGTAAAGTATTTTAAAATCTCATCTTCAAACTGTATCACTATCTGGCTAAAAGAAATTCCTTACTGTAGATGAAAAAAACAGATGTGATGATTTATCAAAATGAATAGTGGTGTAACATGTTGAGAAGATGTGCGGTTGGCCTAAAGTAGTGTAGCTTCATTTACTTCAGTAGTGCTAGGCAAATTCACATTGATGTGGATTAGGCCTGTTGTTATTACACTGCTTCTACCATGTTGCTTAACATATTTTGATGCGTTTTGATGACATTAATAACGAATCTAAATTGTGTGGAAGCCTTTTTTTTAATGCAACATCTTTCATATCTTCTTTAGGAAAAGGAGTTAAGAATACTGCAAAAAGTAAATAGAAGCATAACTTTTCCCCAGCAAAACTTCAGTTCAAGGTTGAGCTGAAAAGTGCAATGAAGACCAAATTTGTGAATAAGTAATTTAACATTTATGCTTTTGTGAGGGCGCTTATAACTTTACTTTCCATTAGTGTAAAAAACAAGTTGAATGGCTGGGTGAATATGTTTATTTGGGACCAGGAGCTGAGCCAAAAAAGGTGCAGGTCCTCTGGTGTGATAGCTGCAGTTGACAGCTGTATCATTAGAGACAAATGTATCAAGGAAGAAAACAGTACCACACACAAGGGGATGTGGTTGCGTGTGTTTTGTGATCATGCTCTCTCCGTCTGACAGCAGAGCAGAGTAAATACTCATTGCACATATTACACAGCATCTCCCTCTCTCTCTGCCTCTCACAGACCTAATGGGCTGTACCAGGCACCTCACAAATGGATGCACTGTTTGGCCATGGTAATAACTCTCCTGGATCATTAGACTGGGACTGATAGTACAGTTTATGGCTAGAAATAATGGGTTCTGTTGGGCTTATTTACGAATGTTTCCTTTAAACATTTTGATCTTTATAAAAATAATAATAAAAGGGATATAAATAAAACTGCATGGAACAAATAGTATGCCATTGTGAGGGAACACAATAGTTGGGATGTTTTTCACAGTGGTCCCAAAACCCTATGCATCCATGAGCTAAGTGCTGTACCTCTGGCATTCATGTTAAATTTCAGTCAAAAATATGTAAGCATGTGAATTTCTACAGCATTGTGAAAATGTTTTTGCATCTCGCCATGCACCTCTTGACAGCTTTTGCTTCTGTCTGAGCCGTGAAGGTCCTCATGGGGAACTTTAACCGCCCCAGCGTACACAGGAGGGACAGCACAGTAGGACATAGGCAATCCTGGAGGTTCTTGGCATATGTCAGCTTCTTCATCCAAGTGACAGAGGAACAGAGGAGAGGTGCTCACTGGATCTGCTACTCGCCAGCAAGGAGGGGCACACCGGGGATGTCAGGGTCAAAGGCAGCAGTGACAATGAGATGGTGGAGTTTGGAGTCCTGGAAGGAGGTAGGAGAGTAAAAAGCAAGTTCACAACCCTGTATGTCTGGATTTTGGCCTTTCCAATGGGTAGAGTCCCATGGAATAAAGCCCCAGAGGAAAGAGCAGCCCAAGAACGCTGGTTAATATTCAAGCATCATCTCCTCCAAGCTCAGGAGCAATCTATCCCAATGAGGAGGAAGCCAGGCAAAATTTCTGCATGAATGAACAGTGAGCTCCCAAACAATCTCAGAGACAAAAAGAAAGCATACAAGGAGATGAAGCAAGGACAGATAACCTGAGAGGAATACATTATCAGAGCATCTAGGGTGAAGTTAAGAAAGATAAAGCCCAAATGGAATTTAATCTGTCTAGGAACATCAAAGACAAGAAGGGCATCTATGGACACACAGGTAATAAAAAGAAGATGAGGATGCATCCATTGCTGAAAGAGACAGGAGACCTCTTTACACAGGACGTGGAAAAGGCTGTAAGTATCCCCTCTTCACCTCAGTCTTTACTAGTAAGACTGACTTTCAGAAATCCCAGGTCCCTGAAACCAGGGGAATCTCTGTACCAGAGAAGACATAGCATTGGTGGACAAGGATCAGGTTAGACAATATTTAAGCAAACTGGACATGCACAAGAAGGTCAGGAAGAAGGACCCAGGCCAGTAAGCCACACTTCAACCCTTGGAAAATGACAGAGCAGTTAAACTTTGAAACTGTTTCCAGGCACATGAAGGATCAGAGAGTTGTCCAGAGTAGTCAACATGGTTTTACCAAGGGGAAAACTTGCTTGACCAATTTGATAAACTCCTATGGTGGAATGAATGGCTTTGTAGATGAGAAGAGGAGAGATTGTTGTATACCCACACTTCAGGAAGGATTTTGGCACGGACTCCTCTAAGATTCTTATAGTGAACAGGAACTATGAGCTGGATGAACAGCGAGCTGGATTGAATAGTGGCTGAACAGATGTGTCCAGAAGGTGGTGATGAGTGGCAAGAGGTGTAATTGTAGGCCAGTCACTAGGGGTATATCCCAGGGGTGAAGACTGGGTTAATATATTAACAGTATTAAGTAATATTACATAATATTATATTAAATATCCTCGTTCATGATCTGGATGATGGTGCAAAGTGCACCCTCAGCAACTTTGCTGATGGCACAGATCTGGTAGGGTGGCTGACACACCAGAGGGTTGTGCTGCAATCCGGAGACACCTCAAGGGGCTGGAGATATGGGCTGAGAGAAACCTGCGGCATTTCAGCTAAGGAAGCAGGGAGGAGTAGCCCTAGGCATTGGCACATGCTGGGGCTGCCCATCTGAAAGGCTGCAAGGGTGACCAAGGACTGAGACACTTGCCCAGGGAAGCTGTGGAGTCTCCATCCTTGGAGGTATTCCAAAGCCATTTGGATGTGGTCCCAGGCAGCTTGATCTAGGTGGCCCCACTTGAACAGGGGTTTGGACCAGATGACCTCCAGAGATCCCTCCCAGCCTGTGGCAGTCTGTGATTCTGTGATTCCTTTGGTATGATGGGAACTTTTGGCCAATGTGACACTTCTGTTTTCACCCTTAGACTCTGAAGAGGACAATTGGGTATGATTCATTTCACATTCTGCTATTCCCATTTAACACATTGTATGTATTCATTAGTGTGTTCCTACATGTGAAGCAGGCCACACAAAAAAAAAATAACCTTCTACCTTCTCAACAAATTAAAACAAATGATTTGATGAGTCAGTAATTTATACTGTTTACCTCCTTTTATGTCAACAATCCGAGACCTGGAACAACACATAATCATAATGATTATAGACATAATGAGCTGATTTATTACGTAGTCACCACATGGTATTCTGGTGCATATTCAGCTGTAATGATGTCAAACAATACAACTGGAAAATCTATCTGCTCAGGCAACCACTGCCTATTGGGGACAATAAATTAAGCTAATGCAGTACCAGACACATGGGTTCTCTGGACTCAGTGCTCCATCTCTACTTAAGTTATGTATATATCAAAAGCCTATGACATTTTTAGAATTTCAGGAAAAAAGAAAATCAGTCAGGGATCCTTTTAAGGAGTGATTGTGAGTGCTGAAGGTAAATGTAAATGAAATACACTCCCAATACAGTTCTGTGATATGGAATCACTCTTACAGTTGTACATTTTCACTGAGTTTAAGAAACTGTTTGTTCTGATGGCAGGTTAGTTCTTCCTACTTCCTTGGCGGTGTAAAATGTTATTCCAGAGGGGAACATCCTTTAACAGGATACACAGCTACTTTCATACCTTTGCATTTCATTGCACAAGACAGAAACTGCTCCTCATGACACCAAAAGAACCATTCCCTGGACCACTACAAAAGGTGTTTATAGCTCACAGTTGCCCCCTACAACATGGGTTTTTATGCTGATTCATATAACCGGTGAGATGAAAAGCAAATGCAATAGGTGCTGCAAGGTGAGTAGATAAATGATGGATGTGTGCAAGCACGGAGGTTAAGTACCACAAACAATGAAGAGTGGAGATAAAAAGTACTAAAGAGAGCAGAGGCTCTTGTTTAAATATAAAGAATGTCAAAAACTCAAGAATAAGTATATGTACCATAGGTCAGTGTAGAATCATACGTCCAAAAAGAAAAAAATTTGGATTGAAATCACTTGTTCATATGATCTCTAAACATGTCAGTGCTCCCTTGGAACAGAAAGCCTTACATTAATTCCAGGCAGCTGACAAAATAAAACATCAAGTGTTTCTGTTTCCTGGATATATTCACTAATTTTCACTAGAATCCCACTGATTACATGGTCTTAACTGTCTGTGATGCAACTCTGCTTTGTGAAACAACATTCCTGCTTATCCTCTCTAGATTTGCCTGTGCATACATTACTCCTGTGTTCTGTATAAAAATGTCTGATTTACTTTCTTTTGGCCATTCTTCATGTTGTATCTATCACCATAAATTATCTCTTAGTCATCTATCTATTATTTTTAAAAATCTAAAATAAGAAGTCAAATATTTACAGATTATTGCCTTATCATGTATCTATTGCATCTCTTGCCCAGCCATGGTTCTAATAACATTATTGGTATCACAAACAGGTAATAACTGCTCTATTTATATGAATATATAGAAATTATATCTGTGGCTGAAAAAGCTTTCCTGTGGCTCAGCAGTACTCAGTGTAGTTGTTTCTAGAAGCAGAGCTTGATATTTTTAAAAAACCTGTTTAGTCTGGTTTTTTTCCTCCATTATTTACCATAGAAGTAATTACCTCCACTTGATCAAACCAACTGACTTTACAGTTTCTCAGTTTAAAGTAGGTCAGGCCCTGTCTTCTGTTTGTCTGGATTACTTTCTGTTTGAGCTTTTATGCGTGTTGTGAACAGCTCACCCAGTCACACTGGACAGCCTCATCTGCAGACTCAGCCAGCCCCATGGAAATGGACACAAATGTGCCCAAATGGACACATTGCACCTTCTACGTGGGCTCCTCTGGACCAGGCTTCACCACGGCGATTGCACTGGTTTAGTGTCACTTGAATGGACAAGGTCTGCCTGAGAGTTTCTCTCCCGCTCTTTGTCCTTGTAGCTCTTTCTGCTAGGCTGATTTTCCATTCTACCTTGGCTATGCTCCCTGTACAGTCCTTCCTTGCTGCAGGGATCATCCAAACGCTATTCCTAGAACCAAGAACATGAATCATTCAAGCCAGGACTGAACTGATCCACTGGGATATGTGCAGGGCCCATTCTATACAATTTCAGCATTTTTATGACCTGTGAACCTAAGGAAAGTGTTTTGAGACAGGCTTTCTGCAGCACAGACCATCACTGTTTCCCACTCCTGTTCTACCAAAGCACATGTCCATTTTGTATTTTGGTGAATTGCATTAGAGGTAGAAGCATAATTACCACGAGGTGTTCTGTCTAATTATTATTATTTAAAGATGATTTTTCCTCTGGAGTTGGAAACCTCCCTCCAGAACATGAGCTAGTCAAGGTTCAGTGATTCACAGGGAGATTGGGAAGATTCCTGTCTCACAGCTGCAGAGCAAGAAGACATCTTTTCTGTCAGTGCTAAGAAAATGTATTGTCAAAAAATTGTCTCTGAGCTCAATACAACGGACACTGAAGTTTCTAGGTGACTTCTGATCTCAGTGGACAAGGCAAAAATCATGGAACAAGTCACAGATGGCAGATGAACAAATGTTTTACTATCCCTTTAAATCAACATCCCTTAATATAATTTCAGAAGAACTTGACCTTTTCTTTGAGCTAAAAAATCTTCAGACTCCTGTAAACCAGGGAAAAGGGCAGGGAGAAATAGCTGAAGCTAATTCTAATAATTTTATATTATCTTGCCTGCTGATAAGATATTTGAATAGTGCTCAGCATGGAAAAAGAAGGTAAATTTTCCATCTACATCTAATGTCACATTGCTTTTTGACAGAACCTTTGATTAATTGGCAGCATTCTAAACTCAGAAACTAATGGTCTGTGAGTTTAGCTTGTCTCTAGAAGGTGATTAACTTAGAAACCACTAAGACTTTTCTTTTTAGAATCATAGACTCATTTAGGTTAAAAAAGACATTTAAAATCAAGGCCAAGCATTAACCCAACACTGAGTCACTCCCTCTGTCCTCTCCTTCTAAAACTGGTAGAATGAGGTACCTTCTCCTAGTGAAGGTGTTCTAACCTGTTCTTCTGAAGACAGTATCAAAGTTTTTCTCAATCTCACCTGGCCATGAATACAAATGCACTTTACAGTGTAGCTTGCCAGATGGAGTAAGAACCACAACATCTCTCTACTTCATATAGCAGGGGAAAAGCTATTTTTATGGCTATTCTTTGAGTGTTTCAGGCATATTTCAGGTAATGGCACAAGAAGAAAAAGCATTTTACTATTGGCTTTGTGAAATAAAGTTAGACACTACAGCCGACCAAATGACTTCATGGGTTTGGTCCATGGTGTAGCAGTAAGGCAAAAAAAGTTAATTCTTATTATATACCTGATAAAAAACATCCCCACCCTGTGTACATTTTATTATATTGGTCTCAGGAAGCATTGTAGAGGTATAATAGTGGTGAAAACTCCCCAGACTCCAGAAAGATACGATATTTTAGAAAATACACTGAATACATGAGCCTGGCTCTGTCTTTCACTTAATCCCTTACTATTGGTATTTGCCCTTCTTCTGATCTGAATATAAAGTGCTACTCTGTGTAGCTAAAGTGTTAAGATAAATGCTGTGTGCGTGGCCAGAGATATTAAAAAGCACTTGCTGGCACCATCAACAGTGCTGAACCTCCACCACCCTAAGAGCAAGCCCTGCCCCAAAAACTGTAAAGTAGAAAGAAATTACTTAGATGACCATCTGAGAGGCTGAATATTTTAGAATAAATTTGTTAAAGATGCACTCATGGGCTTCTCTACAGTTTACAGATTAGTGACCAGAACATTCCCAACTGGCACAGAAATGTGGGTGTTGGAGCTGTAGGACTCTAAGTATCTCACTGTGCTTTTGGGTATGAGTATTTTCTAGGCTAACAAATGACCAAGGCTGGCTCAAGTACTTTGGGAAAGAATTTTTTTTTTTTTTTTAACATATATGAGAAAGACAGAAATGGTTCATTGGTTGGAGCAACTGGATTCTAACATGATTTTATATCCATTTGAGCATAACCCCCGATCTCCTTCATGGTGCTAGTCAAACCCTTAAGGCATTGGTTTGCTCTACTTTACAGTTGCTCAAGAATAGCATTGCTGAAGAATAACAGAATTGGGAGCTATTTGGAGCGAAGGAGACAGCTCTCTGTAAAACAGCGCTGCCAGATTTTTAGAGTTTTTTCCTTCTTTCCCAAGCTTACAGTGGAGTAGGACCTACCTGAGTACTGTGATCACTAGAGCTGACAGGGAAGACTTGGTCTAGGTTTGCTTTATCTGAGCTAGGATTGTGTTGTCCTGGTTTAGGGCAATTTTGGGAGAAAATCCTCTAAGGGGGTTTCCTCTAGAAAGCAAATTCAAGAGGCCCCTTCCCCAGCTGGTTCGGGAAAAAGATTTCCTTGGAGAAAAGTGGAAAAAACTGTTTATTTAACAGGCAAAGCATTCACCAGCACAAAAAAAATTTGAACAATATTACACAAGAGAACTCTTGCTGCTTCAAAAGAGATGACAAACTCAGAGAGTCCCAGGCTCTTATCAGTCCCTCCGGCGCTGTAAATGCCACGGCCCAGGCCCGGACAGGTGTGTGTGCTCCCAGGCCTCTTCTGGGTGTTTCAGTCCAGAGCAGGTTTAAACAGGTCCAAAGAAAAAGAAAGAACCACATTCCAAAGAAGTTCTCTGCCTCAGCTAGCTAAAACTGACTAAAAAGCAAAGGAGAGCTCTGTCCCGCTGCTCTGTCGGTGCTGCAGACACACTGTCCCGCAGAAGGAATGTGGAGGAGGGGGGAGTACAGTTTTTTTCTGAAAACAAACTCCCCTCTTCACTCTCAGAACTAATCTTGAAGATGCAAAACTTATTTCTGAGCTACACAGATGAATGGGGATAACAACCCAGGACAGGTGTGAGACAGGAAGAAACAGAAAAATCAGTGGTAGCCACATTGTCAGTCAACGGTTTACAAAACTTGCAGATTTGATATTTGGGAATAGCAATTGCCTGAAACCTGTATCATATACAAAATGGCACCTTTTTAATGGATAATAGAGTTTGACAGATTCTCATGGGCTTTGACATTTCTTCCCACAAGGTACATATGACAGAAGCCAGGCAGCTCAGGTAGAGGATCTCAACATCTCTGTCGCACCAGAGCAGCTTTTTTTCCCTCTCATTCTTCCTGTGGAAGGTTGACTGACCTCCTTACCTGTGAATCCTAAGGTGCTCCCAAGAAATAAATAAACTACTATCTCCCGGGAAATAAAAATGATAAAAGCAAAATATTACAAAAGTGGAACTGTTTGGGTTTTATGTTGATAAAATCTTTTTCAGGTTTGTTTGCTCTGTTGGCAGCCTGATGCTCTGGGACTTTGCAAAAGGAAATCACCCATTTGCCAATACAACAGAACAAGCATGACAAAGTCTGTCCTGCTGTGCTCTGGTGAAGTAGCTGCTTGGTATTATGGGATACATATTGACAGGGTGTTCCCTTGTCAAATGGCACAGAACTGTTTCCTGGCTGACAAAAGGCTCTGGAGAGCCTAGTGGTTTTCCCCAGTCCAGTTGCTAATTCCAACAGTCTCCTACCTTTAGAATAGACACCACTGTTAAACACAAAGACACGCTCGCCCTTATGAGTCTCCATCAGATCACATTCCTCCATGCTCCCATTGGGAATGACCTCGGCCCTTATGTGATGGCACCTTTCACCCTCCCATCTTTTTCCTATTTGTGATAAATGGTTATGAGTCAGTTGCCATTTTTCCCTCCTGTGATGGCATCCCGATGGCATGACTGCAAAATCAGGGGCCTGGGACTAGTCCTGCCTTCCTGCTCATCATCAGATTTGGCTGACATGAGATCCTGGATGTGGTCACTGAACAGGATGCCAAAGCAGTGAGAGTATAAAGCAGATAAAAATCCTCTTTCCTCTGTTGCTTCTATATAATAGATGAAAAACTGCAAAATTCTCAGCCACTGTGACCAATGCTTTCTGTGGTTATATACACAAACACACATAGGGAAAGACATAATGCAGAATAAGGTTTTTCATGCCTACATCCTCATGCTGTATGACTGGTTGTTTCAAAGGAGCTGGAGCTCTCAAATTTTTTTAATGCTTAATCCCCTAGATATAACCACATTGAATTTAAATGAGCAAATTGTACCTGCTTTTCTTGCCAGAGTGCTGTGAGCCAGCATCTTGATCAAAGTGCGGCCAACTGGCAATACTGTAAGAAGCAATCATTATCAGCAAACTGAAATCAATGAATCTCTGGCAATTTATAACAGGTAAGGATCTGCCTTTAGCAAGAGGGAAAGCCTAGAAGCTTGTCCGAGAGGTACAGAAAGACAGAGCAATCCTCAGCAGCCGTAAAGCTGTCATAATGAGCCGAAGCTAAAAGCTCGGGGTTGAGTGGGCATCCTGGGGCTCACAGAATGGCACTGCCAGATACAGGAACCCCCTGGGTGATGCAAAACCCCTGAGAAATGAAGTAGGTGGCTGCCACAAAGTAGTCGTGAAACTGCTTTTGCTGGCCATTGAGAGCTGTAAAGAGCAGGGGAGCAAGGTGGTGGCATGATCCGGGCTGGGTCCTGGAAAGACACATGGAGGTCCAGTCAGAAAAATTCCTCAGTTTTCAAAAAGAGTTGTAAATTAATTAACTCTCTCTGTGTGTTACCATCTTGTAATACTCAGAGAGGGCAATGTTTCTTACTTCCAACAAAATATCACGTTTCAATGTCAATGGAATAACAAACATTTTAAATTTATAGGGGTTGTTTTAGATCAGCTCTTTGCTGAGTATAAATCACTTTTCCTTTTTACAGAGAAAGAAAAGCATAAATATGACTTGACATTCTTATCACCTATCCATTCCCCAACTAAAAGATTTACTGTGTTGCTCCCTGGGAAACATTCCTGTAGTTAAGGAACTCCTGTCGGAAAGTTTAGCTGTGAGACAACCTTATATGTCTGGGAGATGTAAGTCAAACTAAAGTAATCTCCATGAATCTATAGTTAATTAGCTGCCAGATTGCAAAGGATGGATAAGACTCTGCTGTTTTTCACTTGACTTTGACGTAACGACCATACAAGCCATATACTCTACTTTGTGAGGTATGAGAGGCTTGTGGCCATTAAAATTGATTAGATTATCACTTACTATTCAAATCAGAATATCTTAAGGCAGTGAATTCTTTGCTAATATCTTCAGTGTAATTGAAAAATTGATTTGTATGTGGTGAATGTTATTTGATGCTGTAGTCATCGCAGATTTGCCCTAATTCCTTTTAACCTGAATGTATATGCAGAAGTACCCTGCTTCCAGGAAAAAACAATACCCTCTTTCAGAAGTGACCACAGAGATTTTTTTTTTTTCAGCGATGTCCCCAGTTTTCTAAAAGTGTGCGATTACTTCACATGTTTCTGCTCTGCTGGAAAGGGTCACTTTGCTCATTGGTATAGCAGCCTGAGAACTCTCTTCAGCACAGAAAATTTGGTTGTGCCTGGTCTTTAAGTGGCTTATCCTAGTGGGCACAAAGGCAGCAGCCTCTTACAGATAGTGTACAGCCACGTTGATAACACAGCTTGTAATAAAGCCTCATCCTTGGCAGGCCCTTTGGGAGAAACTCTGCCCCCATGTAACTGCTTTAGAACTCAGCACAGCATCAAACTTTACCACAGACAAAAATAAAAAGAAACTTCAGTAATTAATGAAGACATTCAGTATTGCTAAGTCTTCTTTTTATCATTTCCACTAAAGTAAATGAATTTGCTATTGATACTGATGGCTGTAGGATTATCTTCCTGTACACTTCAAGAGTTATCTATTGTGCATATACCTATAATGAATTCATACTTTATATTAAAAAAGGAAAAAAAAAAGTTAAAATTTTGTTTCTCTTAGCTGAAGAGAAGTATCAGCTAATCACACATGAAGAAAACTCACTTCAGATTCTGTCCACGTGACTCAGCCCTCCTTTTTTTTTTTTGACTGAGCTGAATCCTTTGCACTAGAATAAATGGCAGGCTGCTGGGAGATTTTCTAAATGGACCCTGGAAATCCTCACTGAGTGACTGAAACCTACTTCTTCCTGTGATCCATCCTTCCTGGCAGGAATTGCCGTTCTCAGGCCTGAGAGAGCAAAGTATGTGATGCTTAAAGCCATCTTTCTTGTGATTTTAATAAAAATCCTCGGAGCCTCAGGCACTCAAGGAAACCTTTCTCTGTGTTGACTTCATTCTACATACAGTAAAGGATAGTAGTAAGGGAGTGCCATAGGCAGAGGAGGAAATGAAACAAAAAAAAACCCAGAGAAGTGAAATTCCTGCTTTACTTGCACCAGAAAGTGTTGCAAGTCCATTGTTGAATTCCATGAAAGCATTTGCTGTGACTCTGTGTGGGATCGTGTTAAGAGCCCTTGTGCAGATGTTAAAGTGGGTCTTTACTGCTAGTGATAAACCTATGCCATGAACTTCTTAATTCATTCCTGTCAGACTCAGATATGCATTTTTCTATGCTAGTTTTAATGTAGGAATAGTGATTATTTTGCTTATCTTTGAAATTTGTACCTGTCTTGAGTACCGGAGTTTTTTTTACTGGTTCCCTTTACTGGTTCCCTTTTCTCCTCCTGTACCAATTCTCTGCATTTACTTTTAGTTATGCCATTTACCTGTGTGTGAAGTGAACACTGAATTTATCATCACTGCAGAATATTTCCAAGGAAGTCTTGGGTTGCCAAGGTTTCTATCAAAGATCACAGTGCACTCTACACCTTTTGCAGAAGCTCTCCTTCTCCCTATAATGCCATGCCAGGTTTTGAGCATAGAACCCACTGCTGTTCCTTCCTTTCTCAGCTTAGGTTTGCCTTTTGCTGTCCCAGTGTATTCTCCTCAGGTGATTTGGGCAAGTCTTTTGACCCACAAACAAGCATCACTGTCACAAAAAGGTAATGCTGACAAGAACTTCCTATGTTGCCTATTTTCTCAGGAGTGTGGCCTTCAGAAGCATCTCAACCAAAACACAAGCACAGCACGTCCTGTACTTTCCCTTAGCCACTGGTGACTCTTCAGCATCACTGCCCATGAGCTTGCACACATCCACCAGCAGCTAAATAATTCAATGGCTGCTGAGGGATATATTGGAAAAATTCAATTGGTCTTCTAAAAAGTGTATATTAATGAAGTGTGTCTATTTAAGAAACCACTTTAATAGGCAGCAGGAGGATTGTTGAGAATTCTGCCAAGGGCAACGGGTACAATTTATACTGCTAACAGAGGATATTACTCACATCTAGAAGAATAAATTGGATATCACCAATGCACTGAATTACTCTCTTGAAATAGAGGTAGGGAATAGAAGGAAAACTAATATCCCAAAAGCATTAAAGAATCCATCAAAGAGTTTAGACTTTTTATTAAAAACTGTAATCAAAGCTGGATCCCATTGTGCTCTCACTCTAGCTTAATGGTTGGCAATGCTCCTCTGATCTCAGTGGCATTGCTAAGAAGGGAGTCAGCACAGTCAGAAACAGATTCTTTTTAGTCTCCTTTTCTTAAGTTAAAGGTGAACTGAAGAGAAAAACCTATTTATTTAGCGTGATTGATGAGAAGAGGCTAGAGAAATGAAAGCAATATTCCTTCTTGTGTTCAGCTGTATTTCAGAACTGCAGAGATTAACCATGGCACCTCCAGGGACAGTCCCCTCCTTGTCACAGATGTACGCCCTTCTGGCAGCAGGGCACAGGAGAATTTGCACACTCTGTGCCTGCCTGTGTGTCCCATGCTACTGTGTGGCCTCCATTAAGTGGCACCACAGTGTCTATCAGGACTCATCTTAGATGACAAGGCTCTCAACACTGGCCGAAGTTAAGTTTAAATTTTTTTTAAAGTTTTTTTAACTGCCTGGCACAGGCTAGCATTGTGTAAAGGAAGAGTATCCAAGGGAAAACGAGGTGCAAGATGCACCCCATGCTAGGGAGAGATGAGGCAAAGTCAGCTCCTTTCTGAAACTCACTGGGAGTTTTGTAATAATCCAGACAGAGCAGAACAGAGTCGCTAATAAAAACCATCAGCACCCCAACGTCTGAAAAAACCTCAGCCACTGGAAATGTCTCACAACAACCTTAAAGCCCCTATGTTTTTCAAATGTTTAAACTACTGAAGAATAAAGCATAGCCTCTCCCATGTGCTGAGCATTGATATGCCAGCTTTAGCTTACTGACTCCTCAGAAGTTAAAGAAAATTGTGTAGGGAATGGACAGAAATGAGTTAATTTCAAGTCTCTCACACAGAAGAGATGTGGTGTGTTTGTACAGTAACCAACATGTTGCTTTTTGCTATAAATCAGTGCTGTGTGGATTTTTTTCTTGTGCTGCATGTGCTGTTTACTGACTTATTTTAATTGTCTTTCCACAGAGGATAACAATGTGCTTGCTATCTATAGGCACTGAACTCAGACTTAGCCCTTTCTGCTCCAGGACTTTTCCCTGGCTGAATGATACAACAGCAAGGACAGCCCTTTTGGACACATAAAATAAAGGTGCAGAGGAGGATTCAACAGGGGCAAAAAGGCAGCCTCCTGAGATGGTTTTCTTCCCTTCTATGGATTTTCTGATCCTCATGCAGCCCAGAGGACTCATACAATACAGGGCATGCAGCTCGACAAAGTTTTTTCTGGAGAACTAATGCTGATCAAAGGTCAGGCTCCTGGAGGGTCCAAGGGGATGATGTAAGCTGCTAGACCAGATCATTGTGCCTTCATGTATTTCATCACTTTGTGAGGGCCAGCTAGCACTCTGCTGAGAAATTCCTGTGCTTGACTGGCTAGCAGGTAGGATGCTCCAAGTCCATGCCAATCACAAAAATATACAAAATTTGATGGAGCTTGCTCCATGACATTTGGCTTCATCCTGCAGCAGAGGGGCCACAGACACAGTGTTTTGCATGAGGACTGCCAGAAGGATGTGGGGGAATGTAGTTTCAGGGCAGTTTTCAGTGCCCTGCCTGCCTCCTCCTCACAGCTGCACTTTCCTGCCTCTCCTCAGACCAGCATAAACACCTCCTTGCCTCCATGGTGAGCTAGAACAGAGGGCTAATGAAGGCAGAAAGTATCACTATTCAAATTACTAATTTTGTCTATACCAGCTCTCCAAACTGTCTTACCACAAATGTACAGGGACCTCCAGCCACCTTGAGGGAAAGGCAGAAAGAGAAGTGAAACCTCCAGATCATAATCTTGGCCTAAGTTGTTGTGGAACTATACTTAAGCCGTGGATGAGGTCCCAGCACTCCTCTACCACTTCTCTTTACGATGCTGATATGAAGAGCAATTGTTTTTTTAATTCTGCTTCAGAAACAAGAAGTGGGCCTTTCAGTTTCTATAAATAAAATCCTGCCCTTTTTAAAATAAGCCATCATAGCCCAAGGTTTAATTCAAAAGGAAGAGTGGCTTTTTCAAGTTTTAAAAGATTAAAAAAATACTTTAATGGATGTCACCACTTAGTGGTCACTAATGAAGCAGGGAACTAATGAAAAACTGTGGACATAGAAACACAGCTTGTCCTGGACAGGCTGAGTGATCCCATACCAGAGAATAACTTGAGATAAGTACTGTAAACTCATTTGGTATACAACATTCCTCATTTCCTGTTTGCAGAAGGCTTTACCAATGAAACCTAATTTTCTCTTGCTGCATAAGTAATACCATGAAATGAAACATAACAGCTGAACAGGAAAAGTGATGAAGTTTCCTGCAGAAATCAGGCAGATGGATCAGGGCCCTGCCTACTTTTCATTGGACTGTCACTGGAAGGCAAGTGTCTGTACAGAATTCACCAAAGCTTTTCCAGCTGAGAACTTCAAGTGGGTCAGGCATTCCTGCAGGACAGCTTGATAAGCTGAACATACTATTCAAATTTTACCCACAAAAGTAAAAGCTTTCTGATTCTTCCCTTGAGAGGAACTTCAGGTGCTGCCTGGTTGGCAGCCCTCTAGAGTTTAACCTTAGAAGCCCTAAAATCTCCAATTCCACGAGCAGTACATCTGTAAAGCATGCCTATTATGCACTGCTGTGCTACTCCAGCTGAATTCCAAAGCAGCTCTGTAACTGGTGCAAAATCTGACTAATGAAGTGCTAAATCAAGCCCAGCAAGTAGAAGGGTTCAATTCTTTTTTGGTTCAAAGCTTTTGCAATTAAGGATAATTATGATGCAATATTTAAACTGCTTCTGTTTCAGTTTTCCTGCAGACGAGATTTGGGTTTTGCACACATAATACTGTTTTGTTTCAGTAAATATTTCAGTAATAGTATAAGTGGTCTATTATAATCTAGTAAAAATCTGTTGCAACATTTATTTACTAATAGCTGTGAACTATTCAGAAATGGCCAAAAAAAAAAAAAAAAAAGCAGCCCAGTCTGGAAATGCATGAATGGGTTTGCAAGAGCACTGTTTGCTTTTTCCCTGTAAGCTTCCATTGCTGCAGGGAAATTTGATTTATGAAGCCCTGAGTCCATGTCTGCTTCAGACCCTGGCCTGTTGCTTAATTTAGCAACAAGGCATCGGCTGTGGATTGGCTGCCTTGGAGCAGCACAGCAGTTGGGCTCACTCTCACTTTCCCTTGTGTAAGGTCACTTTCTCCACCAGCTCGAACGTGTGATGTGCTGCATACAAATAGACAGGAAAAGGCAAAAGCCTGTTGTGAAAACTGTCTGGCTCTCTGGTACTCATCAACAACATTCAGCCTGTTGCAGCTGAAATGACACTGCCTTACTCCTCCCACCTGATACCTTAAGCCTTCCTTTAGCCCTACTCTGTTTCTGCAAGTGTTTTCCTTCAATCCCCTGTGCTTCTTGCTTGCTTTATTATTTTCTAACACCTTTATCCAAGAGGCTTTATTTTGCAGACATTTTGGAGTGGTGACAGACCATCTGAGCTCCAGACTGTTCAGCTCAATAGACCAAAAGGAATGTGACATGACAGCTGGAGTAAGTATCATACCATTTAACACACATAGTGGGAGGCGAGGGACTCTTAAGTCTTACAACTTCATATGCTGGCTGGCTGGAAGATGGAGATGTAATAAGTAAAAAACAGCTAACAGAAGTCCTAAATGGTTCAGCACCTGAATTTTAGCTTTGGTTTTTTCCAGGCATGTCTCTGTGTTTTCAGAACATGAAGTAAAGCTCCTTTCTATTTTTACCTTCTAGCCCCTTAAGTGGATATTCATTATAAACCAGTTTAGGTCTAGAAGAGCTGCAGTTGCTCCTGCAGGAATCAAATGGAGGATATGATCCATTGTAAAAATTTGCATTTGTCAAAGAACAGAGATAAAGCAATTTTTAATGTCCTCTTTCAGCAAGTACAGAGCTTATATCTCTAAAATTTGCTGACCACTTTGGTTGTATTAACCCTTCAGTTATTGATTTCAGGAGGTGTTCTACTTGACTCTGCACTGTGTACCTTTTTAGATATACATATTCCCATGGATGAAAGCTGTATAGAGCTTCATAAGCAAAGCAGAGACATTCTACCACCATGGGGCAGTCCTTCTGCCAAGCAGGAGGCTTATTCAAGCAAAGAAAAAGTTTCAAGAACCCTTTTTAATGAAAATTTTCACAGAATATAAATATAGACATTCCTGTCAATTCCCTCATTAATAAATCACAAAGAAGCAAACATAATTACTGTTTACACAGGAGAACAAACCAAATAATCTAACCTTTATTTAGCATTGGTTTCTGGGTTTCTGCTATGACTTTTTTCATAGCTGACCTTTTCTACTTCAAGAGAGATCTTTATAAAGAATAAGCATGGATTGGGGGGGGGGAGGAAGAAATGAAATTATCTTGCTGAAGTGATAATTAAGCAAGACAAGGGCCATGAAAATAATATATTTTCAAAGGTCTGGGCACACTCAGTCGCCTTGGGCAACAGGACAACATAAGTGACGCTCTGCCCCTCCTACAGCCCTTCCTGTCCCTGACATCAGCACATCACTGTCATTAAATCTGTCATAAAAAATAGACGGGGCTGATGGGCTGGCTGAGAGGAGCTGTGACAGCTGCTTCGTGTGTGTCACTGGGTTTTATCACTCCATTACAGGATAATGATAATGATTAGCCTTGCCTTGCTCTCAGAATGGAAAGAGGTATTTTTGATGAAAGGAACTAAAAACTTGATTTGGGCATCATGGCAAGACTTCAAGAATCAACAGCATCTGTTAGCACAACTCTGAGTTATTCTAATCTGCATTCCAATAACACCCAGATGGCAAGTGTATGATATAACCCCTGACCTGAAGGGCTCACAGGTTTAAAGAAAAAAGGGCCACGGTGTGGAAGAGGAGGCCATTTTTGAGTGTGCTAATGTATAGTACTGACTGAAATACATGCATATGTGCATGGACATTTTGTATACAAATGTAGGGCAAGCCAGGTTCTAGCACTGCCTGTCAAGCAGCTCTTGCTTGTGGGACACTGAGCTACCTTGTACTCATGCCAGGCTGGTTTCTCACTCAGCAGGTGATGTGAGACGACTCATGCAGTGTGTCTCTGAACTGCATGACAGGCACCAAACTCTCCCTGTTACCTGCATGTGAAACCAGGGTATCCTGAGTTAGCTCCTCTCATCTGGTCTGCACTCTTTGCAAAGACAGTGTTTCGTTCTGGGCTGAAAGTATTAGAGAATGAGTGACAGGTTCTGGGTTAGTTGCAGGCTTCCTTGTTGATGCTAAGGATTTAACACAGGAGATATACACAAGGACCTAACTGCACAGATAATCTCAATTCCTGTGTTTTCTGAGAACTAAAAATTTCAATCCTCATGCTCATTAATATAGTGTTTTAAGCTCTCAAACAAATGTGCAATGTTCCAGATCGTTATGTCTGGTAACCATACATACTGGTAGGTATTCTCACCCTTTCTAACATTCCTTTCTTCACTCTTCCTCTTACAAAGGAAGTAGAAATCTGACTGCAAATGCACCAACACTAAATGACCTGAAAAGATATCTGGTACACCAACAAGTATTTTGTGGTTCTTCTTGGGCCAGGGTCTACCATCTTTATTTAATTCTGAGTATTTCTTTGGACTCAGAAGTATTTGGACTAAGAAGACAGTCCAAATATAATTAGTTTTTCCTCTGATTTAAGCATAGGGGAAACAGGCTCATGTCTTTATTGAAGTGCCCTTTTCTATGAAGATAAAAATGGAAGTTCTCAGCAAGGCAAGCACTTTCAACTGTATCGTGGGACCAAGGGTTGTGAAAATTGTTCAAATCACATTCTCAGCTTTCTTTACAGGGTAACATTGTAGGCTGCTTTTTCGACAGCAATTATCTCTAACCAGGCTTTAACTTTTCCTACTTTTAGAATTTTGTCTCTTGTTTCAAATGGACATTCCTTGGACATGAATGATTTTATTGTTTTATGAATCTTCAGGAGTCCTCTCTGTTGCACATGCAACAAAACTATGGTCTTCTAATGACGATTTGGAACAAAACAAAGCCAGTAAAAAAACCAGACAGAAACACAGACATCTTTCCCTTTAATCAAACGGCCCCCAAATCAGATTGCTCTATGCCACAAGAGACCCAGCTGTGCCACTGTCAGATGAAAATGCGACCTGACATTTGTTCACCTCCCTCGCCGCTCAGTAGTTGGTCTGTTCTGCTCCTCAGCTGGAGCTCTGTCGTGCTGGGTCAGCTCACACTTCACTGACTGCAGGGGTCACGGCCGAGATGGACTCTGAGCCCTGTGGTTCTATCACTTGGTGGCATGAAGGCCACCAACACCTCAGGCTCTTATCTGGCCTCATTCACATCAGGTGTCAGTGATGACTGAACCATCTGCTGATCTTGGGACAACGGATATTGTATCTCAGTATGTGCAAATGGAGTTTTCTTCACTTTGCACAGTAAGTTATTACTCCAGGAGACCTCTTTATTCTCTGTCTCCCAGATTCCTACACGTGTTCCAGGGTTGATATGTTATATAAACCCCACATACAGGCTGTAGCCAGAGAAGTCTAAGGTGTCATCTCTTCTGAAAGGTTCATTTCCTAAAAAAGCTGGTCCATACCTTTCCAGCCAAGAGAGAACTGCGGATGGGCTAAGCCATAAAGCAGGTATCTTGTGAGAAGGAGAACAGCTACAACTTCAGAATACTCCAGCATTACAAGATCCTAGAAAGACCTGTCTGTGATCCATGTGGTGAATGTAGGATCTGACTACATGCTGCTGGTATCAGTGGAAGCAGAAGCATTCATTCCTCTGTGGGTGTGTAACAAATTCAAATATAGTTTGGGAGTAATCCAAAGATATCAAGTTAATTGCTCAGTGCTACGTCTGCATGCTGTGCAGAGGAAGGAAATGGCAATTTCATTAAGCTTTTAGTGCAAACAACACACCTCTTTGTCTTGCTTAGTTCCTACACGTTACTCAAGATTTGTTGCCTTCATCATATTTCATTTGTGTAAACTGAACTGCCATTTTGCAAAGGGGACATTGGCTTTCATTTAACAATCAGTAACATTATTTAGTACAGTCTGGTTTTATTCATAACAAGATAAAATATATGTGGTCCTCATAATTGGCCTTTTGGCTTACAAGGTAAAGGTATGAAGTACAAAAAATATAGTACTTTATGAGTTCTGGGTTGTAGTAGTCTTCAAAAACCACCAGCAAAAAAATAGCACAATATCCTGACCTATAATTACTTGAACAATATGATTTGTGGTAGAAGCACAGAACATTTTGCAATGCAGTGACATTTTAATACCTGCAGATAAATTCCTTTAGGTACGTCTTGAGGAGCATCATTTTTAACAGCCAGACTCTCCCACGGGCAGAGTAGGCAGATGGTCCTATCCCATGGAGATGTAGATGAGGAGTCACAGCAGGCAGCAGAGGGACACCCTGCACATTTGGACAGTCTGCTTGGCTCAAGAGCAATGTAAACACCTCCACTCTTTTATCCCCTCTTTGCCATCCTCACTTAAGGGAATGCAGCTCTGGTTTAAGTCGCTGCTGCTGCTTCAGTGGAATATTTTTAACCTTTAGATACACAGGCACCAGGAGTGACCCAGCTCCTTCTTGTCCATGGTGTTCCTCTACAGCACTGGGACACTTTGCTGTCCCCTCCAGGCTGATTATCTCAGGGTGTCCCTACCTGCGCAGGCTCTTCTCCCCCTCCCCTCTGTGCTGCACACCTGCAGTTGTTCCAAGTCTTTGCTGGCTCCATCAGGTGTCCACTTCAGCCCTTTGCTTGGTTACTCCTGCCAAACCCTGCAAGGGTTTCAAGATCACCTTTTGACCAACGCTGACACTCTGTGTTTGTCATTTACTTCATCTTCTCCTGCAATGGCAGCCCCAGTGTATCTGTTTAGAGAGGCAGAGAAAAGCCTAAAGCAAAACTGTGAAAGCTGCCTCAGGGATTCCCAGTGCCTGCTAAAGTGGGTGGAACCAGGCAAAGCTATCTCCTAGACTTTTCAAAAACCTGCTAAAGGGCCCAATCTGTCACAATTTCATGCACTTACACTGTCAAGAAGAACATTAGGAGAGAAAATTGAAATGAGTTTCTAACCTTAGAATATTTTTAGTTTCCAACGTAAGCATTTTGGCATTCAGAATTGTAACTGCATGGAACGGGCTGCAATTTCCCTCCTCCCTGTACTGATGTGATTTCTTGCTTCTTAAATCTTCCTAACAATTTTAAATGAAAACTGCACATTTTCCATGTTTTTGAGCAGTTATCTTCACTCATGTAAATGGGAACCTTTTGATGCTTTCTAAGATTATTCAAATTTTTTTAAAATGTAGCATGTTAATAAAATTTGTTTATGAAATTTTGAATTTTGATGAGAAGACCTTTGCAAAAGACTTTTTGCTAAAAACTCCTCAATTGCTTACAGAGATGGCTAATACTTTAATGTTAAAACAATGATGAAAAGATAAAAGAAAATAATATGCCTTCTCTGACTACCTCTATTACTTGCTGTAGAAAATCTTTAGTGAATCTTTAGTACATGAGCTTTGACTTGCAAAACAAAATGTCTCTACATGCACAGCCAGAGCACACCTTCTGCAGGCACCAGAACCTTTGTGACCAGCTGGGTGAGGAGGTTTGGACACCCACCCCTCTGCACCCTGCACAGGATGTTTGCAGCCCTGGCTGGCCGGCCACCTTCCTTTGCTGCAGCTGGGGCAGAGCCAGACATCCACGTTTTGACCAGATGAAATTACAGCTGTGGGTCCAGGAGCACTGGGGAAAGGAATAAATGGGTGATTTCATATGTTGTCACTATTGTATTTCAATTCCTTTAGCCCAAAGAATGTGAAAATGTTTTGTGATATCCTACATCACTGTGAGCAAATGAAACAGAAACCACAAGGATGTGCCTGATTGTGAGTTCTAAGGGAAACTGTGGAATGTTTCCAGTCATATTAGATTTAATCTAATCTAGCTTTTTCCTTTTTTTTTTTTCAATAAGATAGCAATCAATGTTCCTTTTTCATAATTTAAAGTGAAAATAAATTACTGCTGAAAGATATAACACTTGCTAGCATTCACCTGCAGGAAGTCCATAACCCTGACACTGACAAGCAATACATTAAAGCATGATATTGAAGATGAAAATAATCCAATGGATGCTGAATAATCACAGATGCAATCTGCAAAAGGGGCTCCAGTCTTTATGAATTAACACTCTGTTGTCAGCTTCCCATCTCTAGGCATAATAAGCGATACAAAAAAGGACATATTATTTTGTTTTCAACTTTTTTACTTTGTCAAGTGTAAGACTTTAACTTTTGCTCCACATCAGTGGCCTGTTAGTTTTTTGGCTTTGCAGCAGAATCTGCTAAAACAGAAGAAGAAAAACCTTTCAATCCTAAAGGCCCACCGGGAAAAAGATTTTAGTTTGATCTCATTTTACTTTTAACATTAATTGCATGTTTATTTCTTGTAGGCAGAGGGCCAAAAAGCAAACTAACAGCTTCCACCACGAGCATGACTGGGGCCAAGCAGCAGAATTTGAGGCCATTTTGTTCTTAGTGTTTCTGGCACTGAAAATCCCCAACTCTGGCTCAGTCCTTCTATTACCATCTTGGATGTGTTACAGAATAACCCCATGCATCTCAAAGTGCAGAATGAAACAAGAGTGTAGGTGCCTGCAGAGCTTGAGATTATCTACACAAACATAGCAGTTTGTAAATACTGCAGTGCACCCTCACTGCTCCTCTGCTGTCTCCTCCTCTTAGCTCTTAAACTCCACCAACCTCAGTCTCATTAAGAAATGGCACTAAAGACTTGATACACTTATTTTTTAATCTGACAATGTTTGTTCTTACCCTTTAGATGTTCCAGCAAATATAACCACTCCACTCAAAAAGAGGGCAAGTCATTTTAAAGAGAACACACAGGGAAAGGAAGCATATTTTCATTTGGTTAGCTCTCAGTGCAAAAGGGATTTGGTTTCCATCAGTGGTACAATACAAACTGAG
The DNA here is from genome assembly GCA_013399835.1 of Leptocoma aspasia. NCBI lineage: Eukaryota > Metazoa > Chordata > Aves > Passeriformes > Nectariniidae > Leptocoma > Leptocoma aspasia. The sequence continues at coordinate 1,414,725 of VXAX01005620.1, read as the reverse complement.
CCCATTAATCTGTTCTTCACACTTCAGGAGTTGGGCTTAAGTTCATAACTTGATGTGATCCCAGTTAGAGAGAGGAGTTCTGATACAAGATAGCCCAGGACAGCAGACCATGAGGGTGGCAGGCTGGAGATGGGAATAAAAATTATCAGTGGAATAAAATGGCTACGGTTCCTTCTCCCCAGAACTGACCTGAGAGTCCCAGAGGCTGTTGTGATTGCTCTCAGGGCTTTGATGAGAACAAGAAGATGCTCTGTCATTGCCCTGCTCATGCTGGAGATGTCTTTGCTCACAGATCAGCTCACCACAATGCCCAGGCAGGTTTGGAGGACCCTATGCCTCAACCTGTGTTTTCAAAACAGGGCAGAACTGGACCATTTACAGAAGGCCTGAGTTCACCTTGGTGTGCCACAACCGCAACTTCAATGCAAGCAGGAACAAGCTCATTCAGGGCTGTGTTTTTTCATCTCAGCATATTTTGGGTATACTTATTACAGCTTAAGCTCCTTTTGCTGCCATAAAGATTATAATAATTTAATCAGCTGTCATCTACTGAATTATTTCCTTCCTTCTACCAAAACTATCATTCTTCGGTCCATATTCGTTAGAAAAAAGCAATTAGCCACAAACTTCATTTAGTTAACTAAAATGAGAGGAGATATTTTTATTTGTTTGTATTTGTTACTGCAATAGTAGCAACAATTTTGCTGGTTTATTTTTGCAATGACTTAAGGGGAAGCAAACAAATTATTTTAAACATGTAATAAATACCTAGAGAAAAATAACAATAATTACACTTTCAATGTCAAATAAATTTTACCTACCCTTATCCTGTGTTTCACAATTTTATGGTGTTTCCATTTTTAAAGACTGCTTTTAAAATAAATGTCAGTAAGTGTTCCCTAGAAAATAACCTGTTTGGTGGAATTTCTTTTCTTCTGTGCATGAATGGCTTAGGGACAATTGTTGAGTTTTCAGCTATAAATGCAAATGTAAACCTAACCCAGTCTGCAGTTTGAATGTGTGCTATTTGCTCCAGCTGTTCTGTGTTTGCAAGGTGGTCTGATTCAGTCCCCTCTATCAAATGACACTGTTGAAATTCTCTGGTTGTCTGGAAAAAAAACACTTAAAGGTGAAGAAAATAAAGTGATTTCAAGATAGACAAACACCGTTTTTCTGGTTGGATATGTAGGGAAGCCACTACCTGTCCAAAAATTTCATAGGGTTTTTGACCACCACATTTAGAGAACAGAAAGAAAACAGAGCAGAATTTTTGATCCCACTGAGACTTCTGTTACCTGTGGTAGAGTGGATGGGCAGGTTTGGGGACCCGCTTCTACAGGTTCTGTGGAGTTACAGGCCTCTGTTTTTTCCTGGCCACTCTACCAGGGAGAAGTACATTTTACTTTCATGCCAGGAGTAGGCTTGCTCAGCCAGTAGGCTGAGCTCTCCTGATGCTTGCTGTACACAGTCGGGCGCTGAAGGCATTCCCAGTGGGAATAGGTATCTCAGCATACTTACGTTTTGCAGGCCAAGTAATCCTGGTAGCAGAGTGGGCTGGAATGGTGAAAAATCAATCCTTGGCTGGTGAGGCTCAACATGAAAGGCACTTAACATGCTGGGGACAGGAATGTAGTGGCAAGCTCTAAAGGAAAATCATGAATTGCATGGTTTTTTGGGGAGGGAACAGTATTCTTGCTGGCTGTGTCTGTATGCCATGCACCGCTTGTCAGATGATCTGTAATGTCACAATCTGGCTATGTGGGAGCAGTGCCAAGGCTGGCAGAAGGGGTCTAGCATACAGAGCATGGATCCTCCTCTGAACCTGCCCCAGGTTCCCTGAGGTTTTGATTAATGCTCATCCCAAAAGGTTTCATCATTTTGTTTACCTTTTCGGCTTGGAGCCGCTAATGTTATTGCCACAGCACTGCACATCTTGAGCTGACCACACCTCCAGTTCCCCTAGCATATCAGTTGAGTTATGTAGGTCTCGGTCACTGTGGTGAATTTGTCTTGGGGCAGAGAGCCTGTTTATTTGAAATGCTGCTGCATCTGTGCTCAGTCCACATTAGGGTTGTGCAACCAATAAAAAAAACTACATGCAAATTGCTCTAAGTGCCAGTTTGGAAGCATAAACGAAATTTGGTTACATGCATTGTCAGATTGTTAGGCTGTGCTGCAGGAAAGAATAACTTTCATTTTATGGCAGTATTTGCTTACGAATCTATTGGGAGACTGTTTCTTTGTTGCACAGTCTTTGCCAGCAGCCTTGTGAAGCTTTGGTGTTCCCAATGTTCTTTGTCTTTCTGGTCAAACACGGTGACCAGCCAGGACTTGGGAGCGTGACTTTCTCTTTCTAGCCCTGCACAGGCTACAGAGGTACAACCTTACCCAACTGCAGCCAGACCAGCTGCAGAAGTGGGTAAATTCTACCTCATTTTCCCTTCTCTTTGTCTGATGTGACTTTAAACATTTGAATTTAGGAGCAGCTTCCAAAGGTACATCCCTGCTGTGCCTTTGCAGTGGAGAGGGGAAGGAAATATCCAGGTTGCCCTGAAGAAACAGCACAAAGCAGCTCAGCCCAGCCAGTGGCAAGTGCTACACCCTGCCTGGCATCATGTAGCCAGAAGCACAGAGCTTCTACAGCTCAGATATTGCCAGAAAAGATCCCATCTAGTTCAGTTATCTTTACATTCTGCAGAGTGCAACCAGCTTTCCTACATTTCTGCAGCCTGGTGACACAAAGGGTTGATGTTTTACAGTGGTTTTGTGATGTGGGGATCAAGCTCCTCCAGGATACCGTGGTCTGCTTTAATGTAATTGAGGTCACTTTCAAGCAATGTGTCAAGCTACAGTTTGTCTCATCAATACAGGCAGGAGATGGAGCAGTTTAAAGGCTTTGAAGGCTGAACAAAGAGTGTAGAATCAGTTACCCTTTTTTGGCAGCTGTTCTAATAGAAGGTAAAAAATCATTGTCCTTGGCAAGCCCCTTTCCTAGCACTCAGAACCGTGCCCCAACCTCAAAGTAGCCGAAAATAAAATAAAAAGAGCAACCAAAAAAAACCCATTTTCAGCAACCAGCAAAGTTCCTTCATCAAGCCCTTGCTTCAACAACAGCCAGCATTAAGGCAAGGAAGGCAATGGGATGAAGAGAATTGAGAATTGTGTGCAGGAAGCCAGCCCATCATCTGAAGGGGTGCTCCCCGCTTCCCTCCCCACACCTTGTTTCTCCTTACAGCGTACCGTATGGCTTAGCAGCTCTGCAAATGCTGAGACAAGTGTGCTGGAGAGCAAAGAAATGTTTCCTTACAGCCATGCCAGGCTGTCACTCCTCTGCCTCCCCCACTGTTAGGAGCTGCTAGACTCTCTCAGCCATCTGGTGCAGGATTTGAAATTTCCTGCTGCTAACCCTGGCCAGTCCTGGCATTGCTGTGCACTTGCTGTGTGGAGATGAGACAGGTTTTGAAGTGTTTCTACAAAGCTGGAAAAGCAGTGGAAAGGCTGGAGGAAAATGAGTGGGAAGGTGTGAGCTGGAAACAAGATACTGGTGATGGAGGCCTCAGCACATATTTCCTTTTTGTGGGGGATAAAGGAAAGAGCTTTACCCTTTAGATTTTAGATTTTCTGCCATGGCAGAATAAATTGTAGATAACACACTCCTCTTTATTCCCTGCTGGGGAATGGAGATGCAGACAGATTTCCAGAGAAGCACAAGGATATGGAGCCCTTTGGATGAGGAAGGGTCTGAGAAGCCATCTGCCTCAGTTTCCTCTGCCAGCTCCTCACTGTGGGATGCCACTCACATGTGACAATTGGGAAGCTAAAGAAATCCTTATGAGGTGTATTTAGATCAGCGTGCCAGCAACTGGGATCAGGACCAAGCTGTGCCTGCATAGTCTGCACGGACAAGAGAGGAAGTCATTGCTGCTCTTGTGGCTCTCCCTGCTGGAATCTGCTCTGACCCCAAGTTAATGCAAAGAGCTGTAAGGCAGGTGTTAGACTACTTTGTTTATGCACTTTTTTCATTCCACTGGCATTCAGAAACCTATCACACTAAATGTATGATTAATTTGGCCATGTTAGAAGATGCAGCTCTTTCTGTACACTCTGTGCTAGCAGTGCTAGCAAAAGCAGAGGACATCCCTTTCCCTGACAGATAGGGGACACCCACAGCTGTCCCAAATCAGGCTCTGCGATCCCAAAGTGCTTATTCATCACTGTGCACATATCCCTCGTAGTCACTGCGACGAGTTTTGAGCCAGTCCTAGAAAGCCCTGAAGATTCCCAGAAATTCATCCAACTATTTTTAAAGAAGTGCCACAACTTCAATAGGTATTGTATCTGGGCAAGAGTCTCACAAGGATGTAGTCTCTGGCTGGGTGGAGTGGGTGTGTTAGGCTATCCTTAGCCAACATGAATATCCCAAATGGACACTGCCTTGAGTGAAATATGGACTGGGTTTTCCTCTGAACATTATTACACAGCAGATAGAGTTTCCATGCAAAGTGACTTGACTTTTTCCCAGTAAGAATGATAGGATGGTCGAACAGTTATTTAGTTATCAATATCTGAATTTTGAAAATATGTTAGCTCCAGATAAAAGGAGAAATATCTTAGAAATATCTATAGAAAAACCGTCAGTTCTCCAGTTTTAAGCAACTCTTTCAAATATGTACTCTAACACTTGCACTGTGTATGGGGGGTGTAACAGCATTAGTGCAGGACTTCTAAGAAAAATATCCCATCTTCCCACAGGCCAGCATGCAACTGCTTGAAAATAATGAGCTGGAGATATTATTTTCTGTTTCCCAGTGAATAGTTGCTGAAATTATTTACAGTCTTCCCACAGTTCCAATTATTTTGCTGTGTGGCCTTACACGCTCTCTCTATGTGCAAGGCATTTTATTCCTGTATCTCGACACAGAGAATTTATTGGCACAAGCTGGCACAGCCAAATTGACTTGAGCTACCTGCAGTGATTTTAAGTCATAATAACTGAGGATGCTTCTCACAATGCATGCACCACCCAACTGTGTAGCCTGAAATCCAACTAAAGGGTGTCCATTAATTTGAATACTGTTTTGGTGAGGCTCTAACAAACCTACTACCTTGGTCTTGTTCGGGGCAACATTGCCTGGACTTCAACACGAATTCACTTTCTGAACAGGGAACAGATAACATTTGCCCCATTAAAGATGCAGCCACACTGCAGTGGGGAAGGTAGATGGTGGTGGTGATGAAGATGATAGTGATGGTGATGATCATGGTGGTGGTATGCTCCCCAGATGTCACTCAATGTCTTTATCTCACTACTTAGAGTGTCTTCCATTTTGCAGGCTAAATGCTGAACACAGTGTTTTACTTCAGACTGCCCTTAAGCTTACAGGCTTTGGAGAAGAGGAAGAGCTTCAGAGAAGCTGTCAGTGCTCCTGTCATCAGCTGGCAGTCATCAAAGGAACATTATAACCGTGGACACAACAAGGAGCAGCTTGGACCATAAACAAGCTGTCTAGATACCAACATGTCATTCTCAAAACAGTTTTCTTGGATGTGGGCACAGCCTTCTGCTCTTTTGATCTTCAGAGCAGCAAAAGCATGATATTTGCACCTAAACATCCACCTGAACCCATCTGGAGAAACAGAAGGCCTTGTGCCCCAAGCAGGGCCTGTTTCCTTTTCCCCCTACAACACACAATGGCCACAAGAGTGGCAAATCTTATGCCTTTAGCATTTTTCCCCCAAATCAATGACAGTGGTGGGATGAAAAGAACACATGCTTCTGACTGATCAAACCAAGACTGTCATTTTCACCTCTTAAAAGAAGTCTGTCTACTAACAGTCTAACACAATTGAGCAGAGAGACTTGACTATATTTAAATTAATTAGTACTTTACTTATAATTAAATTCAGGAAAAAAGGAACCATATACAACAAGAACTACATACATGAAGGAAAAAGTCTTTATATCACCTAACCCCCAAAATCCACCCGAGTCTGTGCTGAGAAATAGAAGTACTCAACTAGAAATGGAATCCCATTCTTCGTGAGTGAGTTCTGTCCTGCAAGTTGGGCAAATGCTGGCAGTCTCAAGGGTGACAGAGAAGCACTGACTGCAGAAGGTGTGGCCACAACAGGGTTGACAAAATCAGTTCTCTTTGCACAGCCTGGTAGTAAGGAAATCACAATGTGTATGGGGAGGAAAGAATTTGAGTTTGCTGCTTGGTTGGCACCAGGCCAGTAGGACTTGGAGTATCTGAAATCAGTCTGTTACTGTCAGAATAATGAGGGACCAACCCATCTGCCAGTGCCATCTTGGCAAAGGTTTCTCCCTCTGCCTTCACCACCAAGAAGTAACTTTGGAGCTTCAAAGCAACAGCTGTGCTTCAAGCCAGCTGCACACATCATCCCAAATTAGCTGAGTTGCACAGCTCCCTCTCTGTTCCATTTCCTGTCCCACAAAGCTGAAAGAATGACAACATGTGGATCCTCACCCCTGAGTTTTCATCCACCCAAACTGGAGAAGTACCAGGACCTGCCAACNGTTCCAGATCAGCCTTTCTAGGCACCACCAGCAACACAAGACTTCCAAGAACTTTTATGTTCTTCAAGCATTTCAGTATATCTCAAACCACAGTGTAAGATACATTCAATAATGACTCCACAAACAAAGAAGAAACGTTTTTGGTGNTGCAGAACATGCAGGTATTAATTTTATTGTGCACTGAGGGTTACTGATAAACAAAATCTCAGAAATTGAAACATTCCCTATTCTGATTTAGCAACATCCCAGCCCAGAGATGGCTTAAGTTTTAGCCTTCATATTTTGTGGATTCTATACTGCCTCAGTGTGTGATTCTGAACTTCATATGAAGTGTTAGCAAGTTCTCCTCACAGTTTAGTTAGACAAAACAATCCTTTTCCAGCCTGAGAACCAAGGACACCATTGCAGCTTTGGGCTCAAAAAGGTTAAACAATTGCAAATTGAGGAGAGAAAACTGGGAGGATGGGACTTCATAACTTGAAGCTGTAATTAGACAATTAACCCCAATATGTAAATGGACCAAAACTTACAAAAGTGTGAAAACTCGTGACCAGTCATCTATCTTGGGTCCATCTTGGGTGTAGCCATGGCCAGTCTCTTGTGTTGCCCAGGGTGTAACCTTTGAAGGCCTGTTAATAAATACCTACCTTATTCCTTTAACTCTGTTCCAGATCAGCCTTTCTAGGCACCACCAGCAACACAAGACTTCCAAGAACTTTTATGTTCTTCAAGCATTTCAGTATATCTCAAACCACAGTGTAAGATACATTCAATAATGACTCCACAAACAAAGAAGAAACGTTTTTGGTGGATGGTCCTATCCCATGGAGATGTAAATGAGGAGTCACAGCAGGCAGCAGAGGGACACCCTGCACATTTGGACAGTCTGCTTGGCTCAAGAGCAATGTAAACACCTCCACTCTTTTATCCCCTCTTTGCCATCCTCACTTAAGGGAATGCAGCTCTGGTTTAAGTCGCTGCTGCTGCTTCAGTGGAATATTTTTAACCTTTAGATACACAGGCACCAGGAGTGACCCAGCTCCTTCTTGTCCATGGTGTTCCTCTACAGCACTGGGACACTTTGCTGTCCCCTCCAGGCTGATTATCTCAGGGTGTCCCTACCTGCGCAGGCTCTTCTCCCCCTCCCCTCTGTGCTGCACACCTGCAGTTGTTCCAAGTCTTTGCTGGCTCCATCAGGTGTCCACTTCAGCCCTTTGCTTGGTTACTCCTGCCAAACCCTGCAAGGGTTTCAAGATCACCTTTTGACCAACGCTGACACTCTGTGTTTGTCATTTACTTCATCTTCTCCTGCAATGGCAGCCCCAGTGTATCTGTTTAGAGAGGCAGAGAAAAGCCTAAAGCAAAACTGTGAAAGCTGCCTCAGGGATTCCCAGTGCCTGCTAAAGTGGGTGGAACCAGGCAAAGCTATCTCCTAGACTTTTCAAAAACCTGCTAAAGGGCCCAATCTGTCACAATTTCATGCACTTACACTGTCAAGAAGAACATTAGGAGAGAAAATTGAAATGAGTTTCTAACCTTAGAATATTTTTAGTTTCCAACGTAAGCATTTTGGCATTCAGAATTGTAACTGCATGGAACGGGCTGCAATTTCCCTCCTCCCTGTACTGATGTGATTTCTTGCTTCTTAAATCTTCCTAACAATTTTAAATGAAAACTGCACATTTTCCATGTTTTTGAGCAGTTATCTTCACTCATGTAAATGGGAACCTTTTGATGCTTTCTAAGATTATTCAAATTTTTTTAAAATGTAGCATGTTAATAAAATTTGTTTATGAAATTTTGAATTTTGATGAGAAGAAGACCTTTGCAAAAATTTTTTTTGTTAAAATTGCTTCTATTATCTACTGGGATTGTTAGCATTTCAATGTTCAAACAATGAAAAATTTCAATGTTCAAACCTGATGAAAAGATAAAAGAAAATAATATGCCTTCTTTGACTATCTCTACTACTTGCTGTGGGAAATTATTTCCTCAAACTGATTCCTAGCCTATAGTTGCATGATCATTTATTCTGTAGCTCTTCAAATAGCAACCAGCTAAATGAACTTAAACTGGATCGAGAGTTTACATGTGGTTCTGGCATATTAAAATCTCATTTACAATTGATAGTTCCTTCAAAATTACACTTAATTAATTCCAGCCAAACTTGTTTAAAATAAAACAGTCACATAGCCAGACAAAACTGTTTAACCAAATTAATTTTTGCCTTAACTGGACTCCCCTAGGCATCCACATGTGCCCCTGTACACAAGCAGTAACTAAAGGTTGCATTTAAAGTTATTATTGGAAAATCTTGAAGGGGAGTCAGTAGATAAAAATGTGTTTTATCTTTTCTTCTGTTCCATCTAATTTCACATTGCTTTTATAATTCGCTTAGCTGTCGCTATAAAAATAACAACTACAATAGTATGTTGTCCTTTACCACATTCATCTCATGCCTGATGTGCAAACTTCATATCAAAACAGATTCAGGCCTACACAGCAGAGCTGATTCTGGCCCAGCTATCTACCACAGATGTGCTGAATTAATAGATAAGCCAGAAGCTACACATTGAAAATCCAAAATCTCTTTCTGCAGAACACTCTAAATTGGAAGAATAAAGAACCTGTCTCTTCCAAAGGAGCATCTGCTTCTTAGAGCTTGGTTTGAAACAGAATACAAATGAGTATGACATAGGAAAATAGTAGGGAGAGAGTAATTTCAATAGAAAAGAAAATAAGACATCCTTTCCATTACATGAAAATTAATTTCATTATTTCATACAGTTAATGTATAGGGATTAGCCACCCTATCATAGCAGGTAACCATAAATAAAGGAAAACTTTTCTCCCTCAGTTTCATCTGCAGAATACTATGCTCAGTCTTTTTGTGTTAGGCTACATTTCTTGCTAATATTCTACCATCTCAGTAGTCATTTGCCAGTTTGGCCAGCAAATTGAGAAAAATCAGCTATACACTCAGCATCTTCAGAAGCCACCTGCTTAGCCAAAGATATTTGCAGAACAAAACAGAGGGTTGTGACTGTTCTAGCATTGTGCCTTTAATGCTGAAAGAAACATAATATTTGCATATTATTAGGAGCTAAATAATCATCCAAGAGTACAGAAAAACCTTCAGATCCTGCAGGAGTGCATGGCTGGAGATGAACTTATAAAAATCCTCCATAATTTACAGAGATGAAAGTAAAATAGTCATCTCAATTCATTTTTGCATTGTGAGAACTTGGCTACACTAAATTATTTAAATATATACTTTTATTGACTTTGGAAGGGACAGGGATTAATTTGTTATTTTCTATTTCTTAAATGAAACCCCTGACTGACAGTGCTGGGGTGAAAACTCCTGGGATTGAGGGTAAGTGGTAAAAGAAGACCACTTATTTGCCTCAGTGAGTCTTGGTCCCAGCTTCCATTCCCAAGTATGGTGGCAGCTTGGACCCTGACCCCAAAAATCCTTATTCATGCCCAGTTTGGATTAGCTGCTACTTTTTTCTTCCAAAAGCTATCAATATATCCAGAAATAGGTGCATTTGCTTTCTGTATTTTTTTCTGGAATGGTAGTGAATTATTTATTTATTTATATTGCAGAAAAAAGATTAAGAAGTATCTGAACTTAGACAAACAAACAAACAAACAAACCACCCACATCTGACAGTTCCTCTAGAGAACTTCCATTTCCTCAGAGTCTATGTAGATGGTGCTTTTACAGATGGGGTTTGGGTCAGCCTGTTCTCACTCTTCATCTCACTCTTTCTTTGTCTTCTTGTGTGTATGAAAGCTCACAACTTGTCAGGTAGCTCAATACCTATAAAGGGCCATTTGTTATTTATGGTGATTAGAAAGTGTCCGTGTTTTCAGACCTGTTACATATGCAGTGATGTAAGGGTTCTATTTTAAAGGTAGTATTTATTTATCATACCAGAAGGGGCTAATGTCTGGAAAGGTTATATCAGTAAAGTAAACATGGAGCACTACTGAACAAAGTATAACCTAAATGGCCTGTTTGCATTCAGTATTGAATTTTTAATCTCATTTCCCCATTTTGTTACAAACAGTAAGGGGAAAAACCGATACAGAATCCATAGGAAAAAAATCCAGGGCACTGTACACTGCATGTGATAAAAAAAGTCTCCATGATATCCTCCTGCTTTGTTATCGACCACAGTTTGCTCCCTGCCAATAACAGTAACAGCAGCAGAGCTTGCTTTAAGTTCTGATTTTCCTGTTTGTAGCTAAGTAAGTTTATTAGGGGTGAAAAAAACAGGTGGAAAGGGGGGCAGGAAGGAAAGAAGGCCTTTATGGTGTGTAGGTTGCACACTATAGAATAAATATTTAACACCCTGGTACCCCATAAAGCCTGTGTTCCCAGGCAGCTCTGCTCTCTTGGGATGCAGCCAACAGATAAGGCAACATACTGAACCTTCAAGTCCCTTCTTATTACAAATACATTACAAATATATATATATATATTCTGAAGGTCAGGGTGAATGAGAATTAGAAGAGCCAAGAAAAGGGTAGAAAGAAGATCCAGATCATTAGCTGATCTGGAAAGGCAGGGAAGTCAGACAATTTCTGAGTCCTTTGTGGACTCAGTGCAAGCTAAGACAGAGTCCTATTTTCTTAGAAGATATATGAAAAGAAAGTCATGCTGACCATGCCACTTCAGGTTTCTAAAGCCTTTCCAGATAATCCTAGAGGGAGCCTAGGCTGTGTGAACAGCTATAGAAACAGCTCCATCTTCCACTTTGACACTGGTTTTATTCCTAAATCTTCCTGTGCCTTTGGACACCTGCTGCCACAGCAGTCTTAAAAGAAAAAATAAAATCTTATGTTGTATTATTGATTTTAGAATCTAGAAAGTCAGAATTCTGATATGATTTCTGTGATGGCACAAGGAAGATTAAAATGGCAGTTTGCCATAGAGAGCTCAGGAAAGTGAAGATAGGGTGAAATCCTGAAAGAAAGATTTGTCAAAACCGCTCTGAACAAAGCAAACTTACTCAGTTGACACAACCCTCTTAGCCTCAGTTTTCCAATGAGAGTCCAACAGCCAAACCCACAAACATTTCTATAACAGTGAAAGAAACACAAAGTACAGAAGAACAAGGCAAATCAGAACTGACTTCTATTGATTTTGTGATAAAGGCTCCATGGAGACCAGCTGTTAATTACCTTTTCAGAGGAGACACTTATTTAGCTCGTAGCCAGGGTTGGGGTTTTTTGCCCCTTTCCTCTCAGGTACAGTAGACTGTACTGCTAGGATTAGCATAGGATTGAAACTATAAATGTGTATTGGGACACAGTTTTAATTATTCATCGTTTTATTATGGTACTGCTAAAGACCAGGCAAGAATGAGACAATACACAAAATAGACATGCCCCATCACAACTGCTTTGCTAGTGAGTAATATTTTCAGCAGTTTAGCACCCCTTTCTTTCTATTCAAAGTTATGCCAAAGCAGCACATACCTGTCCATCTTGTTTTCCTTTCCACTGCTGATTCTACATATGTTAGTGACTTATCCCTGCTAGGTAAATGGCATGAATATCTTAACCTTGACAGGTACAGAGCTCTCCTGATGCCTTCAGGGTGGGGGCAGAGGGGAGACACAGTGCTGTGTCTCTGTGCTTAGCTCCTCTCTGAATAAAACCAGTGAGTCCCAGCTGCACGATGGCTCTGAGCTGTTCGTGGTGGAAGACAAGCAAGTAGGGGCAAATGAGGCTTGAAAACCATCTGTTCACTCACCAGAGCCTGACATGGGCTGATTCAGTGTTTGCTGCCCTGCCTGGGTGATGTGAGCTGTTCCTTATGGCAATAACAGGTGCAAAGCTTTCTGGCAGTAGTGTTGTTTTTAAACCCTCGAGTCCCTTCAGTAATCCAGAGGGGCGGCGGGCTGAGCTCTCCAAAGCCGTGGGACCAACTTGGTACATGCAGCCTGGGCAGTTATAGATGCAAAACAATCCTGCAAGTGAAGTCACACTGTTCCTCACTTCTCAGAATTACTGGGGATAGTGTACACAGAGCAGGCTTATATACAACAGCAGGATGACATGGTTAGACTTTGCCAACACATATGCTTTTCCTCGAAATTCTCTCTTCTGCTACTAGGGCTGATGCAGTTTTGCTGGAAGTCCTGATGCAGAGATCATGGAATCATAGAACTTCCAGGAACACGTTCCACTAGACAAGTCTAGCCCCATCCAACCTGGCCTTGAACACTTCCACTGATGGGGTCTCCACAACTTCTCTGGGCAATCTGTGCCAGTGCCTCAACACCCTCACAGTAATTAATTTCTTCCTAACATCTCATCTAAATCTCTCCTCTTTTAGTTTAACACTATTCTGCCTTGTTTTAACACTGTCTGCCCCCTCCTTTTAAGACTCTAAGTACTTGAAGATCTTCCATTTTTTAGCTGCCTTGACAAAGAAGGTCAAAGAGAAAGGACGCTGGTGACTGCAGTGCACAAGAAGATGAGCATTTAAATTATTCATTTTATACAAAATCTCCTTATACATGATTGAAAACAGGTGGTGCCTGGAATGACAGCTCATAGCTGCTTTCTGATTACTATACACCATCATTATGTGGTGTAAGGAAAAGAGCTATAGCAGATGGGGCTCTCTAAAACCAGACAGCAGCAGACCATACAGGAAAATGCATGACTCTGTCTTACAAGCTGTAAGTACAAATGGTAATATGATTTTGACTCAGAGGGAGGGCTTTGTGCAGTAAAACTTGGGAGTCTTCAAACACTGCAACTACTCAAAGTAGACAGACTTTGGTTAGTCACTCTTCTCCTGTCTATCTTGAATTCATTTTTTTTCTCTATGCTTGTATAGCAGCACACCTAGTGCAAAATAAGCAAACAGAATAAACTAGAAACAATCAGCATGATGGTCTTGGCTCACACTTCAGCTCACACATCAAGAATCTCCATATCTTAACAAGCTGCCACTCACAAGGAAGCCAACTCAATCACAAATTAACAACCTCTGCTTGGTTTTGATTCCAGATCGGTTGTGCCTTGAGAAATATTACATCTAAAAATACTCTGCATTAAGGTCCTTCATGTGCTTCAAGCAGGATGTTCTAGAAATTATCTATAACATTTCACATGTTAAAGAACAGCAGTGGCCTTGGTGCAGAACATTTTGCTCATTTGTATTTATATACATTCCCAGGCCAGCAAAGTGGCCAAGGTGACTTTGGGAGGAAAAGGCTGCTAGAGTACAACCAGTGCAATTGGGGCCCACAACTTTCTGTGCATGTCAGAAGTCGTTTGCATATTCATTATCTTTTGATGAGCGTTGTGTGGTCAAGGGAAATGTACTTTCCCCTTTGGTGCATATCTCAATTTGATCAGCCTTCTGTAAATCTCCCATGCTCTGTATCAGTGTGGGCATAATTTAGTCCATTTACTGTATGGAAAGATCCTTCCTCCAGATTACTGTGGTTTTAACTGTAAACAAAATATTTGGGAAGGCAGAGAGCCTGGCAGGGGAATTTGCTGGGGGCAAATATATAATTGCTAAATGTTTAATTAGGACCAGTCCCTAGAACTTTCCTAGGAGATAAAAGAATTTGCATGCTCATGTTGAACAGCAGAGTTGAACAGCAGAGATGCCAGGCACGGTTACTTACAAAGCCAAGAAATTCTGGCATTGGGATCAGTCCTCAGCTCAGAGGAAAAAATCCCACAGCTCTTCTGTCCTCACAAGAATGGTGAGAATTGAAGCAATTCATGATCCACCCTTAAATATGAGACAGAAGCTACAGAAGAAAGAGTAGGGACTCAGCAGATGACCTAACCAGTGCAAGGGAATCTGGCATTGGAGAGGTCATATTATTCATGTTATTGAAAGCTGGATGTGCTTGGTCTGGCTGCTTTGCTCCAGTGCCACAAGGAGCAACCTGGCTTGCAGCTCTATAGGAACAATTCCATGCCTTTCTGTCAGGTCTACTCTTACAGGACAGCAATGCCACTTAGTGGCTTCATGAAATCTGTTTTCTCATTAAAAAATTGCCTGAGCAAGGTGTTTGATTGAACAGCAGCTTTTTGCTGAATTCTGAGCATAGCTGCAGAGTAAGGATGAGACACCACCCAAAATTTTTGTCTTCATCTTTTCCAGGTGTTACACAAGGCATAATTTCCAGTGGGATGTTATATCCCTGCCCTATCCCTGCCTGAGTGCCCAGAGCTGGCAGCACAAAGCCCATGTGCCTGGGAGGCTGATGGGGAAGGCAAGACTGTGGGCACAAAAGCCCACCTTGCCTTAAGAAGGAGCTCCATCCTAACAGTGGAATTAGAACAAATAACCACAGTTCAGCAGGAAAAGCCATTCTCTGGATAGGAGAGGAGGCTGTATGGCTCTCACTGTCTGTCAAGCGTGTTCACTCCCAGATTTGTCAAGGTGCTGTGCCATCTAGAGGAATTTGAAGGGCATTTTCCTGTGCCTCTCCAAAGAGCTCATGGCTGCCCCGTGCTGCCTGGTAAAGCTGCACAGGGCTGCCACTGAAGGAGCCAAGCAGCGAGACCTGGTCCTGGGCCAGAACCACTCCTGGCAGCCCCTGTGTCTGGTGTTCCTGCCCCAACACAGCACCAAGGATTTGTGTGAGTTATACTAAATGCCTTTAAAATGTGTTGCTTTAACTGTTCGAATGTGTTTTCTTTAGGGGTTCAATATACATCCAAGTGTGATTTACAGAAACAAGGGCACATCCCTACCCTAATACCAGGCTACTGCTGGCAGAGACACCTGTTACTAGATAGCTTCAGCCCTTTGGGGTTTTTTTGGTGGGTTTTTTTTTGGTTTTTTTTTTTTTTTTGGTGGGTTTTTTTTTTGGGGGGTTTTTTTTTTGCTTTGTCACGTACAGCATCACAAAGGAAACTGCTGTAATATCCAGCTACCAGTGACTACAGGCAGAGATGGACTTCATGGCTTTTGGTGTGAGGTAAATACAGAGCACACTAATGCTAATTAACATGAAACAAGCTGCAGCCTACAAATAGAGGCACAGGGTAAATAGTTGGTGAATGTTGCTATTGACTGAAAATAGTTATTTAATCTTTAAAAGTGTTAAGTTGATGCAAAATATTGGCTTCTTTCCTTTCCTGCTCAACAACACCTCAGGTTTTATTCACCCCATGAACTGGCCAGCTCAGCCTTACATCCTCAGGTCTTTCCTGCCCCATGTGCCTGTCCTGATTCACATTTGTCTCCTCCAGCTAGAAGCCATCCAAAGCTGATGGGCTGCCTATAGCTTTCCTTTGCATTACCAGAATAACCCTGTGCTCTCAGCCATGCACAATTCTCTTAGGCATCCTAATTCCTTGTGTGATTCTGACCATCAAAGACATGACGTGTAAGTTCGTAGAAAAAATGTCTGTCCAATTTGCTGTAAGAAGAAGAAGAAAGGCATTTCCCAGGTTCTCACAAGTTCAAAATCATCAGATGAAAATTCTACAGCCCGCTTCCTTTTTGTCTTGCCTTCAGTTTTGATGCCCTCTGCTCTTGATTTTGTCCCCACCAACCCGTGGGGCAGTGCTGTACGGCTCCAGAAAAAGGGTCACTTTTTCTGGCAGGAGGTGACTGTTACCAAGTGCCTGTCAGAGTAGGATGTTTGTTGTCAGAACCATCATCCCACACCGTTTGTAGTGTAGCTACAAAAAAACCCAAATCCAAACAAACAAAAGAGTGGAAACAAAAAAGCCTATTGTTTCAAGAAGTAATCCATTAGTATAATGATCTGTGCTTTTAAATTAGCATGTGTTTGGAAGGCCCCTTTGTAAACTTTACTCTGCTTTTTTACTCTGCTTTCTAAGCTTTACTTTGCTTTCACAGCAAATCAAGATAGCTCTTCCATGTCACAGTTTAAAAAAGAAGATGATTTTTCACATCCAGAATGAGTGTGCTTTCTCCTGATTATCCAGGGGGTGAGGTCAGGGTCTCACAGGCTTGCACTTGAGGTGCTGACATCCCCACCTTGCACATGTGCTCCAGGTGCTGGGCCAAGATCTGTTTCTGACTGTCATTAACTTGCTCAGTAGCTCTTAGAAGTCAGTTACTTTCTTCTGTCTTTTTATCCATGTCCTGAGCAATAGGGCAGACAGCACGCAGGAGAGAAATGAGGTTTCACTGTATTTTCTTTCCTTCTGGGATTTCTGCAATGTTCTCAGAATGAATGATTTGTTTAGCCCCTTGTCCTCACAACCTGCCTGGGTCCCCATCTCAACCTCCTCAGGAGAACAAAAATAATTATTTCAGGGAATAAATGAAACACTGCTGAAGCAGCAAGGGTTTCACATTTTAGTCTAATCCGGTAGTATCTGAGACCTGTAGAAAACAGAAGAGCATATTTTAAATTCTAAAGGATTAGATTAGCCAAGTACTCCAACCACTCTAATTTCAGAACCAAAGGGTAGATGGTTTATACACATTCAGTTGAATTCTGACCTGAAAAAGTTGATATAGCTCCTCTGGGTGTAGCTATTCCTGCCTTCCCCATGCCAAACCCAATCATGCTTATTCACTAGAATAGACTAGAAAAACAGGTTCAGTCAGTGCCTGGTAAGAAATGGCACCATTGTCTTGAAAGTCAAATCAAGTAGACAAGGAAAGTGCATATATTCTTTTTGATTCATGATATATTTATTGAAATTACCTGTGTTCTGTCAAAGATGATTATGTGGAAGACTATGTATATGTTGCAAAACAAGAAATTAAAATGTGGCTGAGTAACTGGGTAAATGTGTAGTATTACACATTTATAAAGAAAGTAGTAATAATAATAATAATAGTGATGATGATGATAATCTAAAATAGACTACTCAATGACAACATGTGTCAATGGTCCCTGTTGGGGATAGTCTATGGAAGTTAATGCAGTGGGACCACAAGGTAGCAAAGATTTCTGGGCTGATTGGTGAATATAAAAAGGTTAAGGGATATAAATGAGTTCATGCTTTGAGTCACACAGAAATTGTATGGCTTGAATCATCAGACAGACCTAATTGAGGGACATAGAGATGCTGCCCTACTTAGAGTAGAGCTTTGAAAGCTGATCAAAGTCTGGACAAGAATTACTATATTTTTATGTAGGAAAACCAGGAAAATTCTTACAAAGTGCTATTAAACCAGGGCCTTTAGCACCTTATAGGAGTATACAATTGTCCAAACTGCTCTCAGAAAGGTCTTGCAGGTAAGCAGTGAACACTATGCTTGGTAGAGAATTGCACAACACAGATGGGGATAAGGGCTGCAGAATGCTGAGTGTTGTACAAACATGCAAGGCATCATTGACTTTTAGGGCTTTCAGGACAGGCAAAGCAGCAGTGAAGTCATTATTCAACACAATTGAAAGGTTTGCCAGGAAAGTCAGGAAGCATGACCAAACTTCCCAAATCCTTGTCACCTTACCTCCTTTGGATGATATGAAAGAATTTTTACTGCTTTTGACTTGTCTTATAGAAGAAAATAATAGGAAGGAATTCTCACAGCAACAACATGAAAATTGAAGAACTAGACTGTTGAAATAAATTTGGGCAACTGCACAATGTAAATTGCATGTACTGGCCTGAAATATCTGTTTTGATGGATTGATTTCTTCAGAGGATTTTTGGATTGTTATCTCTGTATTTCAGTTGTCTGACAGTCCTGGTGGACAACAAGCTGTCCATGAGCCAGCAGTACCCTGGTGTCCAGTGCTACCCTGGGGTGCATTAGGAAGCATTGACACCAGGTCAAGGGAGGTGATCCTGCCCCTCTACTCAGCTCTAGAGAGGTTCATCTGGAGTGCTGTGTCCAGTTCTGGGCTCCTCAGGACAAGAGGCACATGGAGCTGCTGGACTCCATGTGGAAGGCATCAAAGATGATTAGGGAGTGGAGCATCTCTCTTATGAGGATAGAGAGGGGATCTTGTCGATAAGTATCTGAAAGGAGGGTGCCAAGAGGACAAAGCCAGGCTCTGCTTGGGGGTGCCAAGCAATAGGACAAGAGGCAATGGGCAGAGAATGGAATACAGGAAGTTCCACTTGAACATGAGGAAGAACTCATTGTGAGGGTGAGTGAGCAATGGAACAAGGTGCCCAGAGAGGTTGTAAATTCTTCTTCCCTGGAGAGATAAAAAGCTGTCTGGAGACAATCCTGAGTAACATGCTCTAAGGGGACCCTGCTTGAGCAGAAAGGTTGGACTAGATGATCCCCAGAGGTCCCCTACAACCTTATCCATTCTGTGATTCTAATTAAATATCTGAAAGCTGAAATCCTTCAGGAAGGCTTGGACTCTTCAAAAGGAGATGTGATTTCCCCCTATTCCAGAGAGTGGAGAGGAAAAATTGTGGCATCCTTAGTAACACAAAGTAATCAGTCCATGCTTTTGATCAAGCCTATAAATGAGCTTGTGGTGGACCTGTGCTTTTTGGAAAACGCCCTCCAAGCCTGACATCATGTGGTGCTGGATGACAGCCTGCCCTCAAGGCTAATCAGCACGTGTCTTAATGTGAAACAACTGAACAGCACTGCTCTTCCTAGAGGCACTTTCCTCCTAACACTGCAGGTGTCACTGTAAAATAGAAAATCTGGTTGTAACAGAATCTGTTCTGGTGACTTTGCAGGGGGATGTACACAGCTAGAGTTTATGGGAAAATGTTTGTCCTCTGATGCTGGATTAGCTGCTATCCTCGATTCTAACGCTGTTGTTTGATCTGTTTTTGGTGGTCATCACGGTCCTCACAGGAAGAGCACAATGTTGATGTTATAAAGGCAGATTTCCCCCTCTCCTATGATATTGCCATTTGTGAGAGAAAGGCAGAGCATCCTTGGTCTGCAAAGCCAAAGTGCTGCTTTGTACAAACATAGCAGAGCAGTGGAAGTTCAGCAAAATGTAAAAAATAAATTTGTTTCTTGGGCATATGATTGTCCATGGAATTTTGTCTTTCAGAGATGCCAGAATAATTCTTTGCAGAAGGAAGTTCAAATGCTTAAATTTGGATGAGTATATCCAGTCCACCAAATGATTAGGATGAGGAAATCCACAGCATGCTCCTGCCTGTTATATATGAGCAATATTTTAATTTTGCTGTAGCACAGTTCCATAAGACAGAGAGATTGTGCCCTATCACAAAGGTTCATTGTAAGGATAAGTGTATTAAAGAATGTGAATCACTTAGATATTTTAGGTGCGAAGGTCAGATCAGATGCCAAATGAGATTCACCTCTCAGAAAAACTAGGTTTTGCCTGTTGTTTCACTCTTTTAACTCTCTGATGAAAAACCATGGTGTGAAAGCAAAAAAAAGTCACCCTGATGCATTCCCTTATTGCAAGCAAAATTATCCAATTTACCAACAATTATAAAGATGTTTATAAAGGAAAAAATAAAATGCAAAATCATGATTTTTTTCCATTAATTGCAAGCATTTATGCCTTTGAAACATCTCTAAGGATATATTTTAATAATACGAATTTTGGTACATTTAAAAAAGTATTTGAAGCCTCTTTTAAGAACGGTGCAAGAATTTCCAGAAAATGTGACCTTATCTAATGGCATAAAAGACTGTTTTAATTGTGAGGGTATATTAGAGACATAAACTAGTATGCTAGCATTTATATATTAGGAATCACATATTTGAATATATTAGGACGTAACAGCTCAGATACCCTGGAAGGAGAAAGACCCTAGCTGTCTAGGAAAATGACATCAGCACCCATTTAAACATCTGTATCTAGGAAAGCCAGTGGGATGTTTGCCAGAATATCAACATCTCCATACTTTGTTTCTCAGGTTGGGCAGTGGTTATTCACAGCCCAATATTAACTTCTGCAACCTGAACTCTCCAGTAAAATCTCAACCACTGGAGTTCTGCCACTGAGCTACACAGCACTCAGTACAACAAGGATACCCAGACACTCTGTTAGGGGAGCCATTTCCCTTGACAGCTGTGTGTGAGGGTAACAACAGCTGGAAAGAACAAGGCTGTGAACCTGCAGGAAAAGCACCAGAGTGCAGCCCAATTGTGTTGTGCCAATATTTCAGTAAGCTGTCTGTGTGGGATAAAGGTTCTCACCTCTCCTGGTATTTTGCATTGATTCTGTTTCTACAACCAGGAACATGGAAAACTGTTGCTGCTGTTTTTCCACACTTCAAAGAAAATGTTTGCTTCAGGCAGAGTTTTACCTTTGGCTTGTCCTGGCTAGTATTTTAACAGGTTCTGAGAAAATGAAAAAGATACATCCTGATTTCATTATAATTCCTGTGCAGGCATTCCTTCCACTACTACTATGGATACAGCATGCCACTTAAAATACTGTAGGCATCTCATAATCTTCTGTTTCCTTTACTCCTGCCCTGGACATAAGGGTAGATTATCTTAATTTATTTTACTTCAGATGACGTGCTGTTCCTAGATACAACAGTAGAAATTTTTTGGTGACTTCCATTTACATTTAACTTATCATTTGCACTTACTTGTCAGAACTAGCATATTCTTATAAGTCTGTGGAATGACAATTTTTTACTTACAGCCTTATAAGTCAGTTATAAATTGTATACGTTAGCATGGTGAAGAAATTAATGTAAAACTAAATGTTAAATATTAGCATGTATGCTATGCAATTCCCTTCAGGTCACAAACTTCAGAATTAATTATTTTCACTGTGTATTTCATCCTTCCACTGTCCTGAAATGACAGCATTGGCTTCTAGCCAGGGTTTTGGAGCAAGCAAATGAATTCCAGGAGTATAAGGTAAGTAGTTCTTCTGTATTCCTGGATTACTTTTGATCCCTACAGTTCAACAAGAACTTATAGACTGTGCAATGCATTGCCAGAAAACTTCTATAGTCAGGGAGCTTATTATCTACTCCCATCTCAGGTCCTGTGAAAAATCCATGAAAGGAAGATTTAAAATTCCAAAATTGTGCGGGACAGCTATTCTTATGTGTCCATATTAGAATTATTTGTTATTAGGATCAGGTGGGTTTGAAAGCAAGCGAAAGAGAAAAGGAGGAAGAGGGTGGGGTTTTTAAGTACTCTCAGGTGACTTAAATATTTTAATTTATTTTAAAGATTTTAACTTATTTAAATTTAATTAAGCTCATGCTTCTCTTTCTGGTAGTCTCAATGGGTACTCACCCATTTGGAAAACCTGTGGCTATTAGAAATGTCAGTACATTGCAGCTCCTATTTCATCTAAGGCAGCTGAGACTTTGGTACTGCGCTCTGTCATGGACACCTGCAACGCTGCAGAAAGAGGTGCAAAACTCAAGAATGTTTTCTTTGCCATTAGCTTTCAGAAAAACCCCTTCCTGTTCTCTGGGAAAACACCTTGGACTGCTTCGTATCCACAGATCAACCCTTTGCATCTTAATGTGTTGTAGGATAATCTGATTAAAATCCAATTCTTTTCATTGCTCTTGACTAGATGCCCCAAACCTGAATTTTCAACGTTCCTTTACTGGACTGGGTACTTTATTATCCTTTGTACAACAAAATGCTGATAAGTATACCCTTGATCCTGCAAAACACTTCAATACATGCTTAAACTTACCTGCACATGTGCTTTGATGCACAGCAGCCAGCGCTCAGCAGTTTTCAAGTCCATTAGCTGGGGGGGAATAGTTTTGAAATATTCTGTGAGAACTCCACAAACCAAACTTCTTTCAGGCAGACCAACACAGAGGAAAATATTTCTGTTATTTTTTCACTTTTTTTTTCTCCTTGGGCAGGAAGGAAATGGAGTGGAAAGATAATAAAAGACCTGATGCAGAAACAACATTCCTATTCCTTACTGGCATCGCAAACTTAGGACACACATTTGGTTAATAAAGTATCCTGCACTATGATCTTCTCCTTCTCACTATATTCAGGTTCATCCCATAGCTATATGAGAAGCGGGGGACTGTAAAAATAGCATGAAAGGAGAATTCATACATACAATTTATCTTTTCCGTCTTATCTAGGCCAAAACAATTGGTACCCTTTACAAGAGGACTGGATAATTGTTTTAGACATGCTCAGAAATGTGACTCTTCCCTCTGATTCTGAGTAATAAAATATACAACCAAATCTGATATACACATTTACACAATGTACAGTGAAACCTGCAAGAATAAATATTACGGAAGAAAATGATAAAATAGATTGTAGAGAAATATTACTCAGACATTATTAGGAATGCACTAATTTACAGCCTTAGAAAAATTATTTGAATAAGAGACATTTTTTTCCCATTGACTGTGTGCAAAAAGATAATTTTGTCCAGTTTCATTATAGGAGGTAATTAGTCTCACACGCATATATATGGGCATGTACTAACAGAATTTCATATTAATCTTTGCCTCTCTTTTCTCCCAGGGTAGAATTATTGACTGTGAGATTTTTCCTTTGATATTGTTTTTTTTTAATGAAGTAGAGGCTGCCAAACTCATTTAATTAGAAAAGTACATGTATTTATTTTTCTTGTTTGGTAAGCTTGTTTTAAAACCAACAAATATAAGAAATTTTTTTCACACCCTTCTAGGGTAGGTAGAAATTATGTACTAATTTGAAGACCTTAATATTACACACAGTGGCAGACAGCACTTAGTATTAAGGGCTATAGTTTCCCTAAATCAATTATAATAATATGTCTATTATCCAAATAGGAATTTAAAACCCATTTATACTACATTAATAATATTTAATGAAGCACTATATCTACAAAAGCACTTAGAAACTGTAGTACTGCCTAAAAGCCCAGTGTGAGTTGAGAAGTCAATACTTCCTTCTACTGCTTGTTGATCACGTGCCTTCCAGAGGATTGTGAGGCTTCTGCAGGTCGGGGCTTTCACCAGTGAAATCCCAGTGCAATTAAGGTTCTAAAGTACAGAGCAGTGAGGTGCTCCACATCTAGATGTTTCATTTCCACCTGCCTAGTCTTTGGTGTCAAAACTGGCACGTATTCAAAACGTTTCTGTGAAGGTAGTATGACGATCCTACTGCAACACCTCAGCCTTTCTGCTACTAATTTAATAGTGTGGGATGCCAGAAGCTCAACTACATTTCCTTCCCCTTCTCGAGGTAGTTTCACTCTGCATATTTCCCTACCTCACCCTGTAGCAGAATTGCCTTAGCTCCTCTTGCTGTTGCATTTTTTATATGGTAATTGCACAGTCATCAGACAGAGAGACTCACCATGTTCATTACTTCCTCAGGCATTAGGCAGGACATGGGAATTACATGGTGACAGCAAGTCACATGAAATGAATCACGCATCTTAGCAACTCTGCATCAACAAGGAAACCAATTGCAGAGTATGTCCTTCTCATCCCATCAGCAGCCAATTGCCTACAGAGCCATTCTTGCTTTTCCCAGGCAATTAAAAAAAATAAATCAGTGCTATTCACCATTTTCAGAAGTTGCCAAAAATCTTGGAGGTTTAGCACCTGAGGAACTGTATTAGACACAACTATTTGCATTTTCAGTAATTCCCCTTAGAAAGTCTTGAGTTTTCATCTTGTACTGAAGTGGCACAGCTTCACTTAGTTTTCTCACTATTACAAGTTGCTGTTACCAAAAAAACCCCCAACTTATAATATATTAAAAATATTAGCTAGCACACCTCCATAGAAAAAACAGCAAGAAAGATGATGTCTCCTTCAAGTGACTGCTGCCCAAAATGGCTTTGTTGAAGCAGTGATCCCACAGGAAAGTCTAATAGCTCTTGTCCTCTGGAAACCAATGGGAAAGGGCAGCTTGTTCTGTCCCAAACTCCAGATTATATCCAGGTGGGGATGCTCAGCTCCTCCCCCCTGGGCAGGGCATCTCACAATGGGCTGATATCATTCTATGAGTTATGGGTGGGTCCTTGATTGCTCATTAAACAGAAATGGCTCCTGGATGGAGTCATCTCTGAGTCATGTGGCAAGGCATTGATGGGACCATTAATAGGAGATAGTCTGGGGGAAGGAGGTAAGGAAAAACGCTGCCCCTCTTGGTTTTAACAGCTCATGAAGATGGTGATAGACTACCTACTTTTGGGCACATCTTTATATTGTAACCTAGGACACAGGAGGAAGGTACTAAATGCATCATACTGCTGCAAAACTAAGGCCAGAAAATAGTTTGTCTTGTGGATACATCCACCAAAAGACTGGTATTGCATAAATGAGTAGCCTAACTGGTTTTCTACAGTTACAAAGAGTAGTGCTCAGTTAGGCAAGAGGATGATTAGCATTTAAGGTGTAAGTTAGACACAAGCTTTTCGAAGAAAAAATCCCTCTTCCCTTCTCCCCACAAAATAAAAATGTCAGGGGATATGGATCAAATTTTTCAAAAGATTTCTGGTAGAGTTGAAAAATAGGAGTTTTATCCATTTCTGCCTTAACTTAAATGATGAATACTCTTTGGCAAGATCTATGAAGACAGGACAGGCAGGGCTCTTAGAAAAACTCTCACAGCATCTTCCCTTGCTTTGATCTCTAATGAGAGAACTGCTACAATGTTCATGGCTCCTTACAGAAGAGTTCATGTCAAAACCTATGTAAAATTTATCGTGCAGAGCCCTGGAGGCCCTTTAAAATGCAGAAAAATCCATGAGATGTAAGGGAAAGGGAATGCGATGCCTTAGGTTTACAATTTGTACTTTCCTTTTAGTTCTTATGGTTTTGCTAAAATTAGAACCATAGGGCACTTTGTACAATTCCCAAGTCACTGTAGCATTACACTTCGGGAGTGTATATGCTGTATGTTATTAAAAATATATATAATCTCCCTCTATTATACATACTATCTCTATATGTATATCTAAAATAAAAGTATGTATGGAAAAGATATATTCCAAAAAAGGAACAAAATGAAAATAAATAGGGAAAGAAATCTATTCATTGTAGGGAACCATGTTCACTTTCAATTTTGCAAGGTTGACTGATAGTTCATTAGGAAATTTAGACACATCTCACTAAACATGATGTCACTGAAAAATAACCTCTCTGAAGTACCTGCAAAAACCCCCCAAAATCTACATGACTCAAATAAGAGACATCCTAAATACTCACCTAAACTAAGTGTCTCAAAATGGGGTTTTTTTGAGTCAGCAGGTTTGTTGCTTGTTTATATCTGATAACTGCAGCATTACTCCCCTACTTTTAAAAGCTGTGCAGAGTTTCTGTTTCTAAAACTGAATGAGACACAACCCTTGCCATTTTCTCTACCAGAATTATCAGCTAAATAATGAAATATTACTTTTCAGAGCTTTATCTGTGGAATCTCATTGAATCCTATGCTTCATCTGAGCAAAAACATGCTAGCAAACTGCAATTAATATCTATGTGTGGTCAGCAGTAAAATAAATTTGGCAGGCAGTGAAAGAAATTCATACCAATTCTGAAGAGCTGTCAGAAAAAATATGACCCATTTCATAATGACTAAAAAGCCTTTCCCCCCCAAACACCTCTCCCTGTAGATCATTGGGAAAAGCTGTGGCAAGCTGCAGTTCTGACTCACAGATATTATCCTTTTAGTATATCACAGTATTATCCTTTAGAAGGGTGAATTAGTATTTGATGCTCTCTCTATATAGATCTCAAAATGTTTTTTAAAAAAAGCTAGAGAGCAATTTACTGTCATTCTCCTGTGGATTGATAATGGACCCAGGAATAGCTTAAATTCATTTATCTGGGTTAATACTCATATGACAGTAGAGAGAGAAACATAATTTAGAATGTGCTTTTTTTTTTTTTCCAGATGACTAACTCCACATTTGTTGGTAATGATGGAGAGATAATAATGCCAGAACAGAATAAACAGTAATTCAAAGAACTAAGAACCAGTATTTACAGACATCAGCAAGAAAGACAGATTGGTATAAAATATCCAACTCTTCTGTCCATTGTCACAAGCCATTTTAAGATAGATTTTCATTCCTACTTCTCATTGAGATGCATCTACAGACCAAGTGGCATCTTTTTTTATAAAGCAAAATAATGTGTGTCTAGTTGCCAGCTCTGGATTTGTATTCTGTCACTCCGTTTCACTGCTTGAGTTCCTGAGCCAATGGCAGTGGCAATCCACACACATCAGCTTCCTCCAGAGGCTTTGTTTACTGCCATTTGTATTTCCCCACTCCTTTCTGCTTTCTCCCTGGAAAGCTTGGTGAGCTAAATCCTGCTCCCAGCTCTACTTCTGTAACACTGCAGTTGCCCACTGGAGGGACAATTTAAAATTCATATGCACTTGTGGCAATCTGTCCACCTTTGCTGGTCCAAGGTTGGTTATGAAAAATGCTGCAACTCCCCAAAGGAACAAGTAACAAACATCAAGTCCTCATTAGACTCTAGAGCTTTTTATGGATTTCTTTCCTTGCAGATCAAAACCCACATAACTCTACTGCCTTTAAGTTTTGTTGTTGTTGTTGTTGTTGTTGTTGTTGTTGTGTTGTTGTTGTTCGGTTGGGGTTTTTTTACATTTTTGGTTTTGTTTGTTTGTTTTTGGTTTGGGGGCTTTTTGTTTGGGGGTTGGGGTTTTGGTTTGGTTTGGTTTGGCTTCTTTTGTTTTTTTTTCTTTTTTCCCCAGTGCTTTTCTTGTGCTGTGAGTGCTGTGGGCACACCAGGAGGCTCCTTTGAAGACAGAGGGCTCAGCTGAAGAGCAGTTTAAGAACATCCAGAGCTTTTTCACTGACACAGGACACTGCACTTGTCCAAACATATACATTTTAATCACTGATTATGCCAGCAATGTTCAAGGTTATATTAGGCCTTGCTCAAGTGTTAGAGGAGCTTTTCCACTGCTGAATTTACACCTCTGCCACAACATCATTATTGGGATCCTTGGTAAAGTCCTAAAATGCGAGACACAGTTTTACCACGGTTCAGGTACTGAGGTCACCGTGTAAGGCAACAAACTGGAACTTGAGGCACTTCATTTTCCAGTCAGGAAATTCTCTGCCTTGGTAGCAAACTTCCCTGGGCTTGAGTTGTATCATGCTGGTATCCTCCCAATGTCTTCCCCTGATCTGGGACATTGAGTTACACCTGGAGATAAAAAAAACATCCAAAGTCCATCACCTCTGCCACATCTAGCACTGAATCTGGATTTAATGCTACATCTAAATAGCATATAGAGTCTTTCCAATTTACTGGCATCATGTTGTGGCAGTATTTTGAACATGGTAAGGATCTTCTGAGTTTTGTGTGCATATAATTTATTTCCTGCTCCCTGACTCACAGCATGAGGAAATTTAATTATATTACTTGAACACATAATTTAGCTTTTAAAGCCTCAGCACTGAGGTGTGAGCTCACAGCTTCTGTCGGTGAACAAAATCAGTCATGGGTCACACAAGTTCCTCTCCCCAGTGGCACCACATCAGCCACAGCCTGGAATTTTGTGGAGAGCCTGGACACTCATGACAGCTTGCCAGACACAGAGGCTTGGGCAGATGGCTCTGAGATGAAGCAGAATTCAGGGTCACAGTATTGCTTGGGGTGCATTGAAATTAAATTGTCTATTGGCTTCCTGACAAAGGCTAGTTTTCTCGGATTACTCAAGCACAAAGAAATATACTCCGTAGGGACCTAAAGGAGTGAATATCTGTAAGCTAGGATTTCATTAGGAGAAATTGCTGCCTCAAGAGTGTGTCCTCAGGACACTGTCTCAGGAAAGTAATTTAAGGGCTGTAGGAAGCTCTCTCTGTGTAAAGTACCTGCTTATTTGGGCTACTACCAACCCAGTGTTCTGCACTGGTAATTCTGTGGTGGATGCAACATACCACACTGTCAATTAACAGCAATTGATTAACTTTGCACATAGTTTACAACAGCAGCAGGTACAGGAATATAGATTTTTAAAATGTAAGTTTTCAGGAGAAAGCCTGTCTTATGCCCATCACTGTGTCAAATTTTCAGGAAATTGCTGTTATAGTTCCCAGTTTATGTAATTTTATGTAATTATTATCAAAATGAGACTCAGTATTACATACACATTTTACCTCAACACTGAAGAATGCACATAGCTATAAACCTCGCACCTGGTTTTCTGTTTCTGGTTTTTTTTCTGGATTCTGTGACATAAAAACTTAAAAAAATAGGTAAAATTGTGCCAACATCTACTGCCCTGATAAAAACCCAAACAAACAAAGAAAAATCCACAAACTAAACCCCCAACAAAACAACATAGTTGAAAACAGTTACTATCAGCTGTAGTAACTGATAATTAGTAGCATTTCAGCCATTTTGACTTTGAAAGTCAGTTTGAACACAAAAGTCTGCTAACATTCATGCAGACATCTCAAAAGATAGCAAATAATCTAAAACTGTTCTAAGTAGGTGAAGACAATCAGATTTATTAAAAGGACATGGGGTACAATATTAATGGTAACACATAATCTCTGCCATAGTCAGTGCCTTAGTGGGATTAGATGCTCTTGACTTTTTCCTGTTCATGAAGGTCTCACTTCACAAATAGTATGTATTCATTTATTTATTTTCATGTTTGGTAGCAGGATTTTCAGGATTTTTCCCATGCTACTAAATATAATATCCTTTGGTAGCACTAAATTCCCTTCCTGGAGCAGATTTCCAGCAGAACATCAAATATAAACTAACAACAGAGCAGGAAAGCCTCTCCAGGCAGGCAAAAGAACATTGCAGCAGCTTGTCCATGTGATCCTCCTCGTTTCTGTAACTGAGGATATTCATCATCTTGACAGCCACGCTTGAGAGAACATCTATAGTTTCTCTCTCAGCCACATATCTCTGGAGCATGTGGAATCATAGAATGGTTTGGGTTGGAGGGGACTTTTTTTCTAATCCTCCTGTTAGATCAGATTGCTCAGAGACTTTTCCAGCCTGACCTTGAACGTTTCCAGGGATAGGGCAACTTGTTCCAGTGTTTCACCACCCTCACTGGAAAAAATGTCTTCCTTATATTTTATACTCTCCTTATATCTTAGTCTGAATCTACCCTCTTTAATTTAATACCATTTAAAGTCAATTTTGTCCTATAGCAACAGGCCCTGTTAAAAGTTGTGTGTATATGACAGCACACAGTTTTCTTCTGCTTTCTAGGATATTAGTGACATATGGAATTGATGTGCCTTCAGCCCAATGGCTGCTCCACTAAAAAAACCTCACACATCAACTTTATTCAGGGTATTTCTACAGGTGAAGATTTCATAGAAAGAAAGGGAGGGCCTACATGTCCATATTTGCACAGTGAGTATACCAAAATACAGAACTGGAGATGAAACTTTGACATAATCCCAGAGGGGAGGACTTAAGTCATGTTTTCATTAGAAACCCAGAAAAGAATTCATGGACATGCTCACCTGATACAAAAATCAGTTCAGGCGAGGCTGGCTGTGCTGTGATCAGGATCTTAATTTCCCTTGAAAATGTGTTTTTCTTGAAACTGAACTTCATGAAATTGTACTAATTTGGCAAAACACTGCCTGAGAGGGAAAGAAATTTTACAATAATGCAACATGCCACTTTTCATAAGAACTTAGTTTTAGGTGTTTTATTTAGCGATTTCCTATGGTATAAAGAAATGCAGAGTGTTTAAATCGATTCGGTTTCAAGGTCATTTTTCTGTTTAGTATGAAACTTAATTTGGAAATCTGAAAAACCCCAGACAATCAGCCTTGCCATTCTCCACCTCACTTCTCCTCAGATGATTTGTGTTATGTTTTTCTAGGCTGCTTGCTTTCTTTACATTGATTGGTGAAAATGAGAATTTATAGAAATTGCCCGTGTCATAGTTGATAGAAATCATCGTGTATGAGGTGCTTAAAAGCCTTTGAAAAAATCTGACTCCAAGTCTCTATGGTATAATGTGGAGATGCGTGTAGATAAGATTAATGAACACAAGTTGGGCAGAGAGAAAAACATAATTAGGCTGTTTCTGATATTTATCAGAGAGGAAGGAGCCATGAATGAAAAGCAGGCATTTAATCAGGGTGAGAGACGTGCTCACTCGCTGCAAGCAGACCTTGCCTGGCTCCTTCAGGAAGCTGTGTGTTGGGAGCCAGTGTGGAGCAGTGGGAAGCCACAGGGAGAGGAGGCACTATGGGCACAGCTCAGCTCCCCGGGTGCCGTGCCAACAGTCGGCGCTTCTGCGGCGGGGCTGTCAGGGGGCAAGAAATGGAAACAGAGGCTTTGAGGTGTCTGATAGTTCCATGAATGCTCCCCTCTCCCACGGAGCTTAGGAAGAGGATATGGGAGCTGAAGCACCATCATGAACTGTTGTCCTTTTTTAATTGCTGGTGGCAGCACTGGGAGCCAGCAGACGTGGAATGTTGGGTACGCTGGTTCTCCCACTTGGCACCACACTGTGCCACCTGGACTTTGGGTCATGATTTTTAGGGATTTTTTTTCAAATACATGGAGGAAGAGGGGAAAAAGCCATAAAAGTTTTCTTCCACTCTGAAAACATCCATCCATCTTGTCAGCCTGGGGCAATCCATAACAACCCAAGAAGGGAATGGCAGATTCAGGGTCTTGAAAGGACTCAGTACAGAGCAGAAGAGTGGACTGCAGACTAAACCAACTGCAAGGATGGTTCCAGTTAAGTATCTGACCCAGTACACAGAAGCCAAGTTTAATAGCTTTTTTAGTATGACTGTAACTGAGCACTGGCACAGCTTTCCCAGAGGGGTTGTGGAGTCTCCATCATTGGAGATTCTCAAAAGCCATCTGGATGTGATCCCAGACAGCCTGCTTAGCAGGAAGGATTGGATCAGATGATCTCCATGTGTACCTTCTAGCCTCAACCACTCTGTCATTTGTTGTTCAACAAGATTATTACTGTTATTGTTGCGTCCGCTTGCTGTTTCTCTGTAGATAGCACAGCAGAAGCTTCTTCTTCCAGCCTCTGGGCTGTCTGCTTACGTCTGAAGCTGCTCCTAAGGTACAGAGAACCTCTGGTTCAGTAAGGTTGTCAAGAAACGGTGACCTCAGAGGCAGCTTATGGCTAATATCATAATACTGCACTTGATCTAACAGCCTCCTCACTCAGGAGGAAGGAGATAGTATTTCCAATGTATTTTCACTGAGTATCTATACAGGGTGGCCCAGAGATGGAAGCAGGTTTGGCTGCTCATTCCCATCACCATAAGCTAGAAACAAAATTAGCCTGAGGTGGCTCACACAGACATTATGAAACTGTTATTTACCCTTTAGTGTGAGGCATCTGTTTGAACTACAAAATAATTACAAGCAGTAAATTCAAGCAATTTTATGTCCTTTAGTTCCAGTTCTAGGTTTATACCACCCTAACAACAGCTGTAATGACTTTTGCCTTCTTGGTCATGCTCAATTTGATAGATGGATGGAAAAAAGTCTGAGCACTCGGAATGCACGTTAATGCCACACAACCACTGTGCATGGGAGCACGTCCTGGTGGTGCCAAGTGCAGGTGTATGTTGACACACAGCATTTGGGCAATTTTCGTGCTGCTAACAGATGCCTCATCTTAGCAAGTGAGCAGAGGGTACACTGAGCATCACTCTGGCTGTGTTTAATAATCAAGATTCCCCTGAGATGTGAGGAAGTGTTGAGCAGTTTAGGCCATCTCACAGTGGTAGGTGGAGGTGGACATCGAGGTTGAAAACCAGCCCATTCCCCCAAGGGGTTTCTCTTTCTCCATTTTCATTAACTGCAAACTGCCATTTAAATGTTTAACTCTTCATCCCCTCAGATGTATCTAGAACAGCTTCAGGAACTGCCACAGCAAATGAAGCCTTAAACACACAGGCAAGAAACATCTGGAAAATGTGTGCAATCATCACTGCACAGCTCTAGATTCACAACACTCTTCCCCCTCACAGAGACCTGCAAGGCTGAGCCTCACATGGACAGGGTAGGGGCAAGTGCATCCTTTCCAGGAAAGTACATTAGACCAGTGGTGAGGAGAGCAGCAGAAAGATGGATACGCTGCACTCTCCCAGCTTTCTGTGGTGTTGGGCGCTGAGAGAGGGATGGCAAAAGATGTCACTGTTCAGTTAATGCACTTTCAAAATGCTGTACCAAATACTTCCACTTTTTCTGATGAAGTACCAAATACTTCCACTTTTCAAAAATTCTTTTTTATTTTATTCTTCCCAGATACAGATGTTTCTTTGAAGACAGCATGGCTCAATTCAGTCCAGGTGTAATTACAGTGGCTTCTATTGCAACCTCCTTATAACCAGGCTAAAATTGTTCTTTTGTTCAATATTTTCTTTTTCCTAACCAGCCATAGCTCCATTGTCCTGGCTTTTAACACTTGTAGCAAACCAGCAATTGCTGTCTGAAGTGCTTTTGTTGTCCATTTGCAAGGGATGACCTTCCTTTTCTCTCGGCACAAGTCTCCAGATGGAAATGTAATCTTTCACAGTTGAGTGGCTTTCAATATGCAAGCAAAGGCAGAGTGAAAAAAATTAGTAGTGCTATTAAAGCTGCTCTCTGTAAACAATTACTTGTCTTAATAGGGATTAATATAAGAAATAAGCATTGAAAGAAAGTGAAATCACTGCAAAGACTGTCGTGCAGCTGTAATTTCTTTCTGCAAATAGAACTGTGAAGCTACTGAGTAAGTCAGGCACTCTTCATAGAGTAGGTAATCAACAGAGTGAGTGCAGAAACAAACTACACTGTTATCCATGGGAGGAAAACCTGTTTGTCTATTTGTTGTTAATTATGAAGACTGCAAATACTGACATACAGAAAGCATATGCTATAAGGAGTTTGGTGGCTTTTTAGCAATATAAAGTTTACATAAGACTTCAACTAAAGGACAAACAACTAGTGTGTGCAGAACACTAGAACCAATAAGAATAAGATAGGTAGTAACTTTTTTTTAAATTTGGTGAATTTTAATGCACAATCAGCTCATTAGGAGCCACAGCAATAGACAACTAACTACTCAGACATGCACTAGCATAATTAGCTAGATTAAATGCAACCTTTTGAACCACTAATAAGATAACATTTCAGTGAGCTAATCAATGCAATATTGTGATTACATGGAGTTAAAATAGATTTTTAGAACAGAAATCAGGCCAGTCATTTAGATGGAATTAATAGTCTGCCTTTCCTTGTTTTTACATTCCTTAAAATTCAAACTCAGTGCTAATAGCTTTACAGAATCCTTTCTTTGTTATGTTCTGTCTATTTGCCATTCACTGGAATCATCTTGATCAGCCAAGTGAAGTGATGAGTAAAAATCTCATGCTTTGTTGTAATGTGTGGAAAAGGGACAACATCTGGGGAGATGCTTGTCTCGTTTTGCTAAGGGACACCAGTCACACAAAGATGCTAATAACTGAGCAGCACAGACAAAGACTTCTTTAAATGCTGAGTGTGGAATCTCTCTAACTCCATGTTCTGGTGACAGTGCTGGCCTGCTCTGTTTCAGAGTCACCTGTGTCTCACCTGTCTCAAGAGAGAGGCTGTTCACATTCCTCAGCTTCTGCATGGAGCTCAAGAAGTAGCTCTGAGCTTAAGAGACTGGCTGTTCAGCACAGCATTTGCTCTGGACTCAGACAGCAAATCCCACTGAGCTGTGTGGCTTCCCTGAAGAACATGCATGTGGCCAGCTGTGGCACTGCCACCAGAGCAGCCACACATGCCACCTGCTATGGGAGCATCTCTGTGTGCTGAGCACCTGGAATACACAAATACAGTCTCTGTCATGCAGCACCCAATGCTTAGCAATAATTGTTAGGTTATGTGATAGATCTGAGCAATCACAAAGGCCCACACACATCATCCCCAAACCTGCTCCTTTTTACCTCCCCAGCCAGGCTGTCTCCTGACTGCCCACTGCACTGTGTCCCTCAGTTTAAATAGTGATTTTTTTTTTCTGGTGGTAGAAATCACATGCTGTGCTTTAAGTGTAAGTAGATGAAAACTGTTCTACTTTCTCATCTCTTAAAAAAGCCACCATGTATCTTGCTTCAATCTGCCATATACCACTGCTCAAGGCTTTTAATTTTCTCTGTCAGGTTTCGGAATTCTGTGCATTCTGAGGTCAGATGACAGGATGCAATGTTTATGCAATCTGTTTTTTAATGCTTCTCCTTAAAAAAAAGCTAGTATTTTGCTTTTTGATGGTCACGGTATTTATGGCATCTTGACTCAGTGTTCATTTAAAATAAAAAATTAAATCTTTGACATCTTTGACACCAGAGCCAGAGGCCAGGGATGAAGAATATCCTATTTCCCTCTTTTTTAACCTGTAGAATCTTTCTTACCCAGTTCAATGCTCAACTATTTATTTCCATAGGCCAGAGGAGCCTCTCCTGCAATCTTCATTGAAAACTGATGCCAACTTAAGCTGAATTTAATCCATCTCTTCACACCACTGTCCCCTTTCTTTTTTTTCCTCTATGAGACTCTTCCAATTTCCTTTGCTCCTTTCCATGGCTAATATCTGCCTGAGCAGCAGCAACTTTTATTTTATCATTATTCTATAATCTCCTAATATCCTTTTTAATATCCCCCTAGTGCAAGCTTTATTATCCTTTTTTTAACTAAAATAAATAGCAATCAGAATATTATTATTAACTTTTATAAAGATCATAAATTTATAAATTCTATAAAGAGAATAAGCAGACAAATGCAATTGAAATAAAAGGTAAATGCCAGATTAGTGTGACATTCTTCCTGTCATCAGCCTGGTTTTCTCCAAATTACTGATCTCCTTCAACCAAGAGTTCAGTTTAGGAATCCTCTCCCCATATACGGATGGTCAAGGATTTTGTATTTTTCCTCAAAGCAGAAAGGTTGGAATGGCTTTCGTTGCTCTGCTTGACCTGCATTTAAGTATATGTTAAACAAAAGCACTTACTGGGTTTTCTGGTAAATCACAGAAGCTCAATATGCACTGTGAGCAAAATTCACACTTTTCCATCTATACCCAGTGAGCAGCTTCATGGTGGAATAAAACACTGTCTGCAAAAAGCCTATTCAGATAATTTTGTTCTCTTGTGAGTTCTTCATAATAACTGCCGAGGAAAATAGCACATTTACAGAAAATAATGGTATTGCATTGATGCTGTCACAAGAGCTACAAAAGATCTGACAAAGGTTGAATAAGCTATTGAAATGCAATTTTTCTTTCATGTTACCTGTTCAGAATGCAAATTGCACTTGGTTAGTTTTACATTTGTGATACGCCTTCTGCCTGGAAATGTAATTTGATTAAGAGGTAGTTAACTTCTGTGTAAAAACCAGAAATTTAAGTCTCTGAGTGAAATGGATCTATTTACATGATATATTTACTTCCAAATATGGACTTATTTTTTATTTTGTATTTGTGCAAGCATTTTCAAGTAGTTCTCATCTCTGTTCAAAAATGATTTAAAGAGTCCTCTTATTTTTTAATGTATTTCTTCACAGACATTTATTTTAAGGTTAGAAGGTTTATTGCTTAATCAAAACACATTAAAAAAAAAAAAGAAAATGCCTAAGTTTTCCTCCATTCTCTTCTGGTTTTCAAGCAATGACAAAACCCCCAGGTAACTGCTTCCTGTTGATCCAAGTACAGTGCAGTGATGACAGGGCACAGCTTGAGTACAGGACCATATCAACAAGTTTGGAAGCATGATATGCAGAAAACCAAGGAGGGTCTGAGTCCATACCCCAGTCTGTCTGCTTTTAATTTGAGCCATACAGAATTTTGGCACTTATCATTGTCAGACCTTGCAGCCCAAATGCATGAGTTCATGCACTTAGACCAAATTACATCTTCAAAAAAACTTGAGGGACCTGCTGTGGAGTAGTCTGGCCATAGTAAAAATATGGAGAGGGGAACAAGCACTGGTACTAAATCAGCTTGCTTCTGAACAATGGAAAGCAGTCAAGAAAGCACTTCCGGTTTTCTATGGATGAAAAGTGAATCCGGTATCACATCAGAAAACACATCATCAGCTCCAGCAGGATCTGCTATCACAAGTTTGTCATCAGCACACCTGGCTGGCAGGTGAGTACAGGAAGGATGGTGAAGCACAGGACAACAGTTTTCTACAAAGAAACAGCAACTATTTCTAGTTATACCCATATCTTTTTGTTTCACTGCAGTCTTCTGAGGAAGTATTTGAAAATTTGCTTTTCTCAAAATGGCACAGAAGAAGCAGATCACTTCTTCAAAGACGAAAAGAATCAGTTCTTCACAATTCTGCATCTACCAATTTTATGAAGAATGGTTTATATATCAACAATTTGGTTTTTTCAAAACAAATCACAAAGAAATCAGGTTAGAAGGTTTAACCAAATTTGTCAGCTGTCCATTGACTCATACTACTCCGTTCAGACATTTTGTTTCCTTTTCTCCTCTGTTCTCACTTCCTTTGAAACAACACCTTCCACTCCTCTCTCACTGCATAGAAATTTTCTTTCTCAGTGTTTTCACTGTATTTTTGCTTGAAGTTTTACATGCCTGCAAGCAGCCTATGAGCAAAAAAACCCAAAAAACCCCAAAAAACTAAAAGAGCATACCTTATCTAGCTAGCAAAATGAAACCCAGAAGAGGGTAGGATTTTTCCTCAGGAAAAATGAACCTCAGAATGGTAGCTGCTACAAATGGAGAATGCTGTTTAAACTACTGGACCGTACTGGGAGCAAATCAAACAGGCTCCAACCAGTTATACGTGAATTTCACTTGGATGTTTTGAGGGTCCAGTGCTGGGTCTGAGCTTCCAGAACAGTCTTCCAACAGGAGCAATTCACCAGAGTGGTATCAAAACAGTGTTTATTACCACTATAGTAAAAGGTTCATCCTGGAGAGTTGTAACACCAAATGACTGGAGGTCCCCTCCAGATCCAACAGCTCACATTACAGTTGCCTAGTTCCTTTTCCTGTGCTGACATTTCCTATGATTCTACATGAAAATTCGTGCATTCAAACACAAAAGACAAATAAAAGCCTCCACACTTGCATCTCTCTGTGCAGCCTTAGACTGGCCACATGCACCAGCCACAAAGTGGAACTCGTGGTAACTCTCCAGTGGAACAAAATTTTGTTTTCCCTAGATCCGCTTTCCAAAAAATAAAATTCATGAATTACACTAAAATGCAACAGACAGTGACACAAGTTTTGTAATGCTGTTGCTGTTACCTCACAAATTCCTGTCTCTTTTTGTGAGGCTCCGAACATCTGTGAGTCAGTTGCTTACAGAAGGTAATTAGCTCTTGATTAACACTTACACCTAATTTTATATAATTTCACATTTTCTAGTTTTCCCAGTTTAGCCTGCTCTGATTTTTTCTGTAATGAATGAACAGCTTTGTCTCACCCTGTTTTCTCAAGGGAAGCATTCTGGTGCTCTTCTGCAGCCTGGTTCTCAGACACATCCTGTTGCAAACCAGGGTGACTCCTGCTAGGGCTGTATTTCCCCACGTACACAGACAAACAAAAGCATCTTTTCTAATGTATTTTCAATGAACTTCAAATTAAGGCAAGAGCGGTCCAAAACTGTCAAGTAGGGGCTTGGCTGAACATGCATGAGGCAACTGGTGTTGTACTTAATGGTGACTAACCCAGCATAAAACAGGTATGAGTTCAGAGCTATGCACGTGTCTCGTCTGATGGATGCTTCTTTTTTGTCCCGCATCCACCAGCCCAGCACTCTTCTGGCTTCTCACATGTCACACCTATGTGTGAAGTAGAAAGCTTTTGGAAAGTCTCCATCTATGAAAATATACCCTCCTTCAGAAGAAAGAAAGAAAGGAGAATTTCTTTCCTCAGTGTCAACCACTTTATCTGGCAGCAGTCCAATATGCATTTCATTTTCATTAAAGTTCTATTACCTTTGGAAATCTGTAAACCTCCTCAACAGGTTGTTTTGAAGACAACTGAAGGTCATATCTTTTGGTTGATGGCTGGAACGTGCTTGAAGAATCAAGTGTCAAATCAGGCTCTGAAATATAAACTTAGTTTGAATTTTTGCTTTTTACTGAGAACGTATGTTTGGGGAGAAGCCCTGAGGCTAAATCACGCCTTATCTTTAGATTTGCATGCTTTTATATATTCAGACAATTAAACCATAAACTCTCAAGGTAACAGGAAAATCATCACTATTGGACTAGAATGTTAAATATCAGTCTTGGTTAGTTGGTACCTGAGGATACAGCTCAAGCTTAGTCTTATGTGGGTACATTTACTTCTGCCTATTGTGTCACTGTATTTGTGTGTGCTTTATTTTCCATTGGCTATGATGCCCATCAGCTTTCACAGGAATTGCCACTGTTAAGAGGTGGGTGGTGATAAATTGTGTAACTCTGTCACTTCTGGTCATACTTTACCCTTCATAAATGTAGCTAATGAATGCTGACCTTGTAAGTCCTGTCCCTATTCACTGGCTGAAGGTAAACAGCCTTTTCCTTTGACACTTTTTGTCAAAGCCTTTCTGACATGCTTCACACACAAAGTATTTTGCTGCCTTGCTTGAAACAAGAAAATCTTTGCTGCAAAGTTAGAATGACCTTGATTTTTTTTCCTGCTAAGATTACACTGCTTGCAGGTACTGCTTCCCTTTGAATGGCTTGCTATGACTTCTGAAGTGGTTTTACAAGGTCTTCTTTATTTCTTCATCCCAGACTAATTCATTATAAATGTCTACAACCTGTCTCGGACCTTGTCAGTGCCTGTACTGCAGTGGCTTTCCCAGCTGCTCCTGCTGCCAGTGCAGTTTGCTGCAGGTCAGGCAGCTGTTTCCCACCCTCCACACCCCTGGCAATCTTTCTGCAGTGATCTGCTCAATATTGCTGACCACCAGGTTAGACTGGCTCCAGTTAATGACAGCCATTTTATGCTTGGCTCACTGCTGATACTTATTATAAGATAACGTGGATTAGCATCAGCAGAAACCTTTGATCTGGCCACAATGTCATACAGTAAAACCTTCCTTGGTTTTTCCTTCCATACTGGTAATCTCTCAGGTTGGACAGATGAGGTGGTGAGCACCCTTTAAAAGTGACACTATAAAGAGCTGTCTGTAAACATGTACTTCTATAATCTAGCAAGAAAAATGACCTGCTTAGCTAAAGGAAGATTTAAGCTTTTATCCCATCAGTACATGTGAAATAATTTTTTTTGTGGTGGGTAGACATCAACCCATTCATATTTACAGTACCTCTGTGTTAATGACACAGTTAATGTCACAACTTTCCTGCAAACATTTCACAAAGTCTTTGACATCAGAGCAGACCAATGTCTATGTCTCAGCTCCTTCTCTTCAATGAGGAAATG
Source organism: Leptocoma aspasia (assembly GCA_013399835.1). Taxonomy (NCBI): domain Eukaryota; kingdom Metazoa; phylum Chordata; class Aves; order Passeriformes; family Nectariniidae; genus Leptocoma; species Leptocoma aspasia. Next base: position 1,374,964 of record VXAX01005620.1, on the reverse strand, counting down.
TCTGTGTAACCCCGTCCTAAACATTACATCAATAGAAACAAATCAAGATTTCACGGCCTTAAGAGCCAGCTGGCAAAAGCAAATCATGGTGTGTACAAACCTGCTCCCATTTCAATGGCACTGACAGGCAAAGCCAAACCTCTCAAGGATCCTGTTTCTCTGTGGGCTAAGCTGACAAAGACTTTAACACAACCAACAATGATGGCATGTCACCCAGTCTGATTGTTTTCTCCCCAGATTTAGTTAAGGTCACCTCCCAAAGTAAGGATCTAGACAGGGGAAACATTGCAAATTTTAGATTCCTTAACAGCACTGACAGCCTGAGTAGTGTTTTCCAAAGGAGAGGGAATCAAGCTGGGCTGTGCAGTGACTCAAACATTTTCAGATGAGTAGCCTTTGGCTGTACTTCAGACAACACATGCAGCCTACCAAAGCAAGCACAGCCACCAGAAGAGGCAATCCTGCCCTTCTCCCCAGTTGTTTGTTTCCACACTGCTTCCTTGTGCTAGCACAAGCATTTCTGTGAATATTCTGCAGTACTGAGAAGACTGAAAAATAAATCTTTTCATTGGTTTTGGCAAGGCTATTTTTCAGTTCCCAGAGTTTCTCCTCACCTGACTACACAAATATTTGTGCTAGCCCAAGGATGAGGCAGGTTTGAGGCCACAGAAACTACATCTTTCCTAGTTGTAGTGATCTTGTTAAAGCCAGATAATCTACTAGCTGTCCTTTGTCAGCAATGATGTTTCTCCAGGTGAGGGTTGCAGGCCCTGTTCCAAGACCTGTGCCACATTGTGACACAGCCATGCAATACTGTACCTTGGGTCTCTCCAAAAGAAAATTACCATGAGTAAGTGATCTGCCAGCAGCAAAACAGTGAGAGTCATGGGTCTATGAACAGCTCAAATTACAGTTTCTCTACACATTAAAATGAGATTTTCTAAGATGCGTGCATTTTCACAGAGTATCCCTAACTGCTTTTTGTGCAGGCTGCTGTTTTTGTTATTGAAACTTTACCTGGTAGGAACCCCTTTTAGGAGAGAACAAAAAAAAAAAAAAAAAAAAAAAAAAAGAAAAAAAAAACTTTTTGTCTCATTCATTTCATTCTTGTTTTGCTAAGTCTTTTCCATTCCTTGGTGTTCCATCAGTAAGAGAGCAAAACCCAATTAGACTTAAAGTAAAGCTGTGAAATGAAAACAACTGAGAAAGCAAAATAGAGAACAGCAAGTGGTCTAGGAGAGCACATCTGGCTCTGCCCAGGGAACACAAGTACCTTGCCACTTTGTTAGGTTCACAATGACTGGGCAATTGAGCAGCCAAAACTACCTGAAAATGACAGACTGTGGGTACTGTTAAGATCAGAAAGTGCCCTTCTCTGTGTAATCACTTGATCTTCTCCTGGAGGATGTGTGCATGGATACTTCAGTCACAGCTTGAGTGCCAGTGAAACCAAGGAATGGAAAGGACACTGGTTATAGGGGACCCTAACAGGTGCTTCAGACTGGATGATGCCTACATTTTAGGGACCTGAATTGCATTCTGTCTTAATACAAATAAAAGATGGTACCCAACAGAACAACGTGTCTAATGAATTAAACTGCAGCTATTGGTATCCTTACAAGCTTAAGCTGAAATAAGGGGAGGCAATACTGTTTTGTTGAGTCCAGTGCTCAGCTGTTTAAATAAACTAACTTGCTGAATAAACTACATGCAGGAGGAATTTTTTTTGTTTTTTGGTTTTTTTAAAATAACTTTTTTCCCTCAACTACTAAACCTCTGTAATGTTTGGAGACAGACCTTGAGAAAAGTGCCCTAGTGTAAGACAAGCTATGATGTGCTGGTGACCTTCACCCAGCTCCCTGGAGCCTCCCTGAGTCTGTGATGATCAATTCACTTAGTAGATTCACTCTTCATCATGGACAGGGTTCATCCCACTCACCTTTAATCATGAAGGTATCTTACAGAAGCCATTTAAGACTTTCAAGTTATGGAATGAAAAATAATTTGGCTTTTTGATATTTTTTATGTATTGAGTTCATTAACGGCCCTTAAAATAACGGAGGACTTACAGAACTAAGAAGTACACGTACAAATTACACTACTATGTAGATTTCTTAAAAAGCCATGGCTCTTTACACAGTGTTCCCTCTATGATTATTTTTATTTATATAACCATATTTTTGACCACCAATATTACTTGTTTGTGCCTCTAGGCAATGAACAGATGTGCCGCTCTTTCAAGAAATAATATTCTCTACAGGTGATGGTTTCCTGGTTCATCTGAGTCTAGAATTAATCTCTTCCAAGAGTATCTTTCTTTTGTTCAGCTCTGCACAATACAACTGTCTTCCGTTGTAGCCTCGTGCTTATACAACTAGTCCAAATGGGTTTCCTTTGTTCTGATTTCCCAAAGGGTGTATGAAACACTGACCATTATTCTAAGCTTGTTCTGCAGTGGGCACTGAGCATTGTACCAGCAGGACCTTCAGCCAGATCAAAAGAGAGATTTGCTAATGTTGCACCTCCAGAAATCCTTCCAGCTAAACATCTGTAGTCATAGCTAACTTTACCATATGGGAAGTTTTCTGGGGCTCAAACCAAATTTTTCAAATTATTTACTTAATATAATAAATTTTAATATAAAACTAGTATAAAATACTGTATTTTGAAAACATGTTGCTACTTGTTAATAAGACTTTTCATGCTGATTTTCTAATTAGTGTAACGTGCTCAAATTAAAATGCAATCAACACCAGGAGCTTTCTTACTGCTCTTTATGTAGATAAAATTAACTATCAATGTATAAATATATTTTATACCTACAGCTGGTCTTCTAACAGGTAGTAACTTTACCCCAAAAAGACTTTTTCCTTCATTCTCGAAGATTAGATACTTTTGGCAAAAATAACCATTCGCCTACTATATTTAAGGTCTTAGGTGTCTTTTCTATTTATCCACAATCTCAGGAGTGTTTTCTGGTTCTAGTGATTCCTTTAGACATCCCAAAGCTTAAATGATTTCTTTATTTTAATATGCTGAAGTATTGGGCTGTTTTTTATTGTTTGCTTCTTTGCTTGTCTGTCTTTTTCTGAACAAAATAAAAATATCCTGAGTCTTTTTGGTAGTCAGAATGAGCCACCTACCCCTGTCAGACTGAGCATCTTGCACTCAGATTGTCTCAATTCACTTGGGCTCTGTCTTTCTGTGTTGGCACCGTGTGCCATCATCTGTGATGCATGAACAGAATGACATGGTTTTTCTTAATTTCACTTGATTTCTGACATCATTTATGCCTTTTTATACAAAGGAAAAGATCATGTAGGTGAAAATAAGGGATTTGTTCCAAGATTGAGCAATGCTTCACCAAGTGCTTAAATGTATATAGATGTTTATATTTTTCAGATCACCAGCTTCACTCTTCCCCTACATTTTAAGGGAAAAACTAGATTTGCTGACACAGCTAGAATCTGGAGAAGACCATCCTCAAAGCTGACAGAGGAAAAAGATCCTTAAACTGGGAGGACAGGACAACAAACACAGCCCAAGGCCATCACCCCCCCTGGCCACAGCTAACACCTGTAAATACCCCTTGGAAAGCTATCCGCGGCATTTCAGCAGCATTTCCCGACGCTCTCGCCCCCGGCTGCCGGGCTAGCAGAGGGACTCGCGGCTGGCAGAGGGGGGACAGCGGAGGGGAAGATGCTCTGACAGCGACCACGGTGGCACAGACGGGTCTAAGGGCTCCTCTCCCCGCCCGGCACCAGGTGGCGATGCACGGCCAGCCAAACCCAGCGCTCCCGGCAGCTTCCCCACGGGAGATGCTCCCGGCCTGGAGAACATCCCCGGGGCCGGCACCGCCCTCCCCCGAGCATCTCTGATGGTTTAAGTACGGGGCAATGGCGGGTAGCTCCTTACTTCGCTCTCCCTCTCCCCACTGCTCCGTACGTAAAGCTCTATTTACCCCTGTGAAAGCTGGCAGATCCTGTTCAGAAAGGCACAGGATTTATTCCTGACATTTGTCTCTCAGTTTATTTTCCCACTTATTTCTAAAACATAACCAGACAAAATCATTACTAAATACAGCAGTTTTTCCTGCACGCACCCTGTCTGAATATTTGCATTAAGTACATGCAGCTTCCTCATGAGGGGAAGAGGAGGCACAGGCACTGATCTATCTCTCTGACCACCAGTGGTAGGGCATAAAGGAACAGCCTGAAGTTGTGTCAGGAGAGGTTTAGGTTGGATATTAGGAAAAGGTTCTTCACCCTGAGGGTGTTTGGGCACTGGAACAGGATTTCCAGGGAAGTGGTCACAGCACCAAGCCTGACTGAGTTTCAAGAAGCCTTTGGACTCTCAGGCACAGAGTGTGATTTTTGGGACACTCCTGTGCAGGGCCAGGAGTTAGAACTGATGATCCCTGTGGGTCTCTTCCAACTCAGCTTATTCTATGACTCTGTGTCGTCCTTTGGGCCAGCTGAGATGTGGCAGCAAGAAAATTAATGACTAAGAATTCCTTTGGATAACTGTTCCATTCACTCATCTGGCAGTGACTTGCAACAAACAGAGGTCTCCAGTACTCTCAGAGGAGCTGCTTAGATTGTGTTGGGTCACCCTTCCTCTCCCATAAGGAGACTTTCTGTGTTCTGAAAGGCTCAATGACCTCAGATCATATTCCCTAAGTTTGGAAGACCTTTGAGCAATAAGCCCCTTTGAGAAAAAGATGTATGAATTTTAAAATGCTAATGCAGATCCCACATCTATCTACAACTGAGGATGCAATTAATTTTCTATAGTCTACCACTAAGACTTGTATAGCTGTGTTATTACTTGTGTCAATCCTTTCCATCTCTTACAGCCCAACAACTATTTGCAATTCAGCTGGAACACTCAAAGCTGTTTCTTGGGAGGGAAGTGAGAAGAAATTTTCATAATATTTAAAAGAAAATGTTATCTAAGTTAAAGATGGGCCTTTTTTTCTTGCATTCTCTAAGGCAGCATGGCTCTGCAGTACTTTCATAACCATAAGCTGCCTTCAAAACCACATGATGGGTGAAATTTCAGAGCTACAAGATGAAATACTTTTGTTAGTCATTTCAGTTTTGCTGGATATAGCTTTGCAAAGAAAAACTCACAAAAGATGCAGAAGCTAAAGCTGCTCTGAAAAGATATCATATTGAGCACAGCTCTGCAAAAATGTTACCTACCATTAATAAACAGCTGATTGAAAGGGCACCTACAACTTTCACTGACCTCTCCTGGCCTCTCACACCTTGTAATGAACCTTCTACCAGCAAGACAGACAGAAATGAGAAGGGATGAACTGCTCAAACAAAGAAAGTCAGTGAGAATTTCAGGGCACTCGGATATGATAACAATAAAAATGTAGGTAGGTTTATTTTGACAGGAAGAAGCTGTGACTAATCATGCACAAAGGAAGCCTCTATAGAGTGGGAGTTTGGGGTGCAGGTGGGGAAAGAAAAGGACAACACCAGGAGAAAGAATATTAACATGACAGAGAATTTATATTTTCAGAGTCTGTCTGGGTTTCCCTTCATTATGCCTCAGTCTGTGTCAGTAGTACTCATTAAATCCAGAAGTCACCACGACGGCAAACTTGTACCTATCTTGAAATTCTAGAGTTCAAAGAAGAACAAGCAGATGCTCATTAGATGCTGAGAGTTTAGATTTCACTGAAGAGGAGGGGAAGGAGGGAAACAAGCCCATTATCTGCCAAACCTACTAACAGAGCTATATTCACAAGTACAGCTCTACTTAAAAGCAAGCCCAAACTCTTCTCTAGGTCAACATCAAAGTAACTAGTCCAGGAGTATGCATGAACTCCTCCTGAAGTCTGCCCATGCCAGCAGCTGGGACACCCGCAGGTACATCCAGCTCCTGGGCACTGTAAATGCCATCATGGAGCATGAAAACACACAGCACTGCAACATTTTACCTCCTCAAGTTCTGACCCCCAGTGCAGGTCTTTGAATTAATCAGTTTTTGACTTGGAAGTAGAAATTTGCTTGCCAAATACACTATAGTCTTATACGCTCTGCAGACAATGAAAATCCTCATGTTTATTTTACCTTAAAGAAAGGAGCTTCACGTGCCTAAACAAAAACAAGAGTCACCCCCGAAAGTTCAAACCTGGCTATCAGTGGTTGGTTTTGTTTTGTATTTTTTTTTTAACCTGCAATCGAAGAAGCTGCAACTCTTCTAAGGACAACTGGGCTTAAAACCAAGACCTAGCTATCTATTGGCCTGGTGATAGTGTGATATCACAGTGGCTGGCTTGGGACATAAGCAGCTAAAGGCAATTTGTCTCTAGATCACCTGTGCAGACCACTAGGGAGATGCTTCCAGGGCCTGGAAATCCCAGAAGAGGTGAAGAGAGCTTATTCTGTGAGCCTCATCTGCATCTGATCAATACCCATATCACAACCCACTCCTGGTGCAACTTGAAAACCAACCCCAGATTTTCAGCATTCCCATGACTGAAATGTAACAGAAATGGCCAGAGCAGGCCTGCATGGAAGGGAAAAAAAAAAAAGCTCTCAACTGTTAAACAACTGTTGGGAATTAGCTGAACACTGCATTTTTAAAAACAAACCAGACCTGACCTTCTAAGAACTCTCTGGAGGGATTTCAACTCAATGAAGCAGCTTGAAAAGATAATAAGTAAAAGTGTCTCAGGAGAGAGAAGAAAATATTTAGCCTTTTCAGAACAAAGGGAAATCATCAACCAGGTAACTGTTGCAAAGATAAAACTGAATACTGTGTGCTGAACATCACAGAAGGACACAGCACTGAAATGCAGGACTGTATATAAAGAACAGAAGAGGAGAGGACACCCATCCCCTGTACATTATTAATTAGTTTCTTAGCAACTGGTCTGTTCTGCATTGACAGTTTAAAAGCATAAGCCCAGCTCAGCTGGGAAAGCATACACAGCTGAGACCATGCAGGGAAGTCAGGACTAGGTGCTCAAGTCCCTCCCTAGATTATATCAGGCTCATCAGATGTTCTATTGGAAGACTGTTTCTTCATTTGTGCCTAGAACCAAAATGAAAACTACCAGAAGATGAAGAGAACAAATATGTCCTGAGCTATGAAATAAAAATTATGTGAAAAATGTTCTTGCAGGTCAAATCAATCTGAACCAGGCTTGGTAGCTGTCTTATGAATATTCTAGTCTAAAAAATAAAATTATATATTCAATCATCATCATCATCATCTGAAGAATGAGAATATGCAGCAGTTTTACATCGTGGAGTCAGTAGAATTCTTATCCTTAAGACAATGGTTTTCCCTTGAAATTTCCAAAACTATATGAATGGGTCCCAAATTATGCAGAATTCAGTCCTATGGCATTTGCAAGACTTTTCTTGACATCAACAGAGATCAGTACTGTTACATCTGAGTCTTACTGTGTAGTGTAAAATCAACTTGGCTCTATAGCCGAATTTTTAACACAAAAAAAGCTAAGTTCAGAGACACATGAATGTATCCTGAGGCTTACAGACATATTCCTCAGCTGTGGAAAAAAAATAAAACAAAAAAGAAACTAAAACTGCAGTTCTCATACCTTCATAATTTTTAACAGAAAATTTGAATGAGGATCATCCATCCCTACTGGGCAATTTCTAAGAAAGAATGTGTTTAATTGTGTGGCTGTTACACTCCATATTGCATGCATCTAAATTAAAGAAGGAAAGCCTGTAAGTTATAGCCCAAGCCAACTATTAGTATAATCAGTGTATTGTGCTTATTGTAACTCAGTAATGAGTTGTTGGAAAGATTTCTCTAAGCTGTATGGAATGGCCTGGAAAAGATCCAGTCACTTTATACATCTCAGAATCTCACCAGGAAGAGAGGAATTAGATGTACAATGCTATTGTAAGAAAATGTTCATATCATTTCCAATGTTTTTTTACCACTCTCATAATACACAAAGGTGAATAATTTGCAGTGACAATACAGGGACTGTAAGTAGTAACATTTACCTTAGGAATATTTTTTGTCAGATACCTGCAGCCTAGCTACAGTAAGGAAAACCCAAATTAAACCATTCTTCAAAATTACCCTTTAAATCAAAGTCAAACCTGCTAGGCATGAGTTGGAAGGATTCAGAATCAATATTGCTGTGTAATGTTTGGAGGTAATTGGTTTGTTTTATAAACCTCTCTGCAAATAAACAGTTATGCCTTATATGTCTAAGTCTGTGTAAACACTCCCGACTTGTGGCATCTAAATTCTGTTTCAAGCTAAATAATTTAAAATGCTGTCTGCAAAAACCTAACAACAAATAATGAAGAATGTAAGTCTGACATATCACTGTAGTCCAGCTACTTTGAGATTTTGATTTCTTGAACACTCTTCTGGGTCCCTGGGTACCTAGTGGATGAATTTAAGGTTCAGAACCTGACCACACTCTACTCCCATATCTAGAGTAGTAACACCCTTAAGGAGGTGGATGCCAGTGCTCCCATGAGAAAGCTGAGATGGAGGAGCTGGAAGTTTTGGGCTGCTCTGAAGCAATTTGTACAGCAGGGATGCCCATGGGACAAACACACCAGGGGCTCCCTTGCTGCTTCACAGACCTCATGGCCAGCAACAGGAATATTATGGAGCAGCTGCTGAGTAAAATATTTTGCTTCAAAGCTATTGCATTCAGGTGCTTCTGAAATAAAGTTTTCTTTGATTTCTCATTCAGAGATTTCTGCTTGAAATAGAAGAAATAAATTAAAAGAATCAACTAATGTCTCATAAACAGTGGCTCCTGGCTGTTCAGTGATCTCCATGTGCTACTGTTCTCTAGAAGAAAAGTTTATTTGAGGACACTTCCCATTGCTTTTCCGCTGGTGGATAAAACAATAACAAGGATACTGGGTATAGCTGTACTGCAGCTTGCTTTAGTTCCAAAATAGCATGAAGTAAATTCAGCCTTAACATCTGCACAAGAGAGAACCACATACAATTTTGCCAAAATCAATCAATGCAAGAATCTTTAAAACAATATCTGAAGTGGGAGTAGAAAGAACTCCAGCTCTGATCCATCACTGCTTTCACTCAAATAATGTATTAATTTAAAAAACATCACCTGCAGCAATCTTTAGCAAAGCAAAGAAGGAGGAAGAGAATGAATTTAATCAATGGGTTTTCCCTTAAGAAGAGGCTGGTTTGGTAAATATCTACAGGGATCACCAACAGGCATGCTGCTGCATTCCTTGCTTTTTCTGAACTGTGCCCTACTCCTGAAGAACTTCAGCTTTCTGCTCAGTTGCACCTCAGTGAAAACTGGCACCATGGGCACAAAGGTGACTGGGGAATTGTGTTCCTTCCTGTGTTCCCCAAGCAGCAACAGCAAACCTGCCTGTGGGCATCCCCTCTATCTGAGTTACAGCTAAGATAAGTATTATTTTGGTGTTTAAAGCACAAGTTCTGAAAATGAGATCAAGCAGGCATCTGAAGCTGAGTTTTCCCTTCTTCCACCATCCCTGGCACCTACCATTTATTTTTTTTTGCTCTCTGGCAGTTTAGTGGGCTAAAAGTCATCCTCTAAACAGCAGCAGTAGAGTGGAAATACTTGACTAAAGACTGGCAAAGTAGACCCTGTTTCAGAGAGGAGACAGTGAGGCAGTGTGATTTTCATTTGCAGTCCTCTTTCCAGCACTTCTGCAAAACTACTCTCACCAGCAGGTAGAATTTGTCCAGTGGAAAGACAACAGAACCAGTGCCTCAAAAGAACTGGAAAAAACCCTGCTCCCAGTGTTTTCCAGAGAAATTTAAGATACAAGATACAAGATATTAAGATAAAGATACCAGTAGTGCTCTTAAGCAAAGGCTAGCTTTGGTTAGTTCAGGGTGTAGAACACTATTTCAGCAGGAAATACTCCAGAGGTCCTGGGAAGTTGGATTGCAGCCACTTAAACAATTTCTTGGGTGGTGTCAGTCAGTGCAGACAGCAGAGACAATGCAATTATGCATTGAGCCTAAGCAGAGGTCAAGACTGGGCTGCATCTGAAATAACAAAACCAAATTAAAAACAAATCCAGTGACACATGCAGAATGACAGCTCTTCTTGTGTATCTAGTGGATACCACTGCCCCATCTCCTCCTTCATTGAAAACTGAAAGTGTGGCAAAGAATCCCTGAAAACCCAGACCTTGAAGTCTCAATGTCTTGAACAGGTGGGGAGAGTGGGACTGGGAAATCACTCTTCTCATGGAATGGCTGAGACTGCCCCAATACACAGTGTGGTGCTCAATCTCTCCTTACCAGATGGGAACTCCTGTGGCCTGACAAAGGGTAGCACACACTCTCTTCCTGCTGCCAGTAAGAGAAGAGGCTCCTACTGCTTGTACTCAGAAAAGAGCCTTCCTGATGAGCACCTGACTGCCTGACCACAGCCTGATCTCTAGAGAACATTTCCACAGTACAGTGCCCCCAGGCAAGCACAATTACAAGTGACTAGAGAAGGTCTGTGGTGAACACCACCAGTAATTGCTCAGAGATACTGGAGCCAGTGAAGGCTGCTGTGATGTAACACCCTTGAAGGCAGGAGGTGCCTGAACTGCAAGAAGTTGATTCTGGCAGGAACATCACCCAGTGCCTTTGGTGATGATTTCCTCCATATCTGGAGGCAATTCGGAGATGTTATTTTGAGTGGTGATACAACAAAGGACTAAATGAAATATTCATCTCAAATTGCTTTAGAAAATTATCTCCATAGGCATCTTTGGCATGATTTACTAGATCCACTAAAACTCTAGTAAACATTTGTTAAACTACATAACTTAGAGGTAAAGGAGACAAGTTGCAAGCACATTTTTGCTCAGCCTTGCCTCCCTGGTGACAGATGCCTGCGGACTATGATCCACCAATACTTTTTTGGGGTTGGATTTACTTTCAAGCCCAGAAGCACACTTAGATTAAATGAATAACTTTGCAATGCATTTGCTCCAGATTTTCCGAGAAAAATTAAACTTGGCAGTTCAAGTTACCCTGGCTGTCGGACAGCCTACAAAATGTTTTTCTCAAAAGCCTTTGCACAGCCAAGAGTGGTCTTTGGGTTTGTTTACTTCATTACAAAAGGTAGAGAAGAACTGGTAACTCTCATATCAAAATGTTTCCAAGAAAGAGTTAATACAATTTAAAGAAAATTAATCCAAGAAGGCATTGCTTTCATTGTTAATCCCTAAGCAGGAGCTAAAAGGCTGGAATAAACACAAGGACATAAATATTCTGCCTATGTTTCAGCTTGCTTGCTAAATGTTTACTCACCAACATTGTGGGATACAAAAGGGGTTTTAGGGTGGGGTAGTTTTTCTTCCATTTTACTCTTTTATTACTCCTATTAATAGTTTAATTGAACATTTGGCTGTAATATAATTGTATTCATCTTAGTTAAGATGTTTGCAATTTGTAATACTTGGATGTAACTTAATTGGTTAAATTCACTAGATAATGTGTCTACCTTAGGCTGAAGATAGAAAGGAGGGGAAAAGAGAACATTGGACTCACTGCAATGGGTGAAATGAAAAATCACCAGACACATAATTTCTAGGGAAAATTAAGGAACCTTAATATGACACTGTTCTTGTGAACGAAGGTAAATACTGCAGACAAAGAAAATTATGAGTTTGAGAAAGAAAGCTCTTGGTTGGGAAAAAAAAATAAGAAATTCAGTTTTCAATAAATAACACCATAAACTGCAGCAGGCTTGTAACTATGAAAAAAGCAGCATGTTTAATTAAAAATGCTGTTTTTTCATGTAAGAACATGCAGTCTGGGCTGTGTCAACATGCTGCCTGCCTAATCTGAGTATAAAAAGAGCTGGTAGCAGTGAGATAAAGTGCAAGCCAAGGCAATGGTTTGGTTGTTTGGATTTTTTCTTCTTTTTTTTTTTTCCTTTTTTTATTGTCACTCTACCTCCTGGATTTCTTTTTTTAATTCCCAGGCATTAAGCAGCCTCACCCTCTTTCTCAGATCCATATTAAATTGGATTATTCAGTTTGGAACTGTAAAACACCAGAAGGTGGATCTAGATGACAAAGGGAACAAAGCCATCCCTCTTGAATACTGAGATGTGTTGGATCCAAGAAGTTTTGGAGTGCTCTTGGCCCAAAGACCAACTTTTTTCAATTTACTGCAAACTGAGTATTTGAAGAATACAAAGGAGGGTTGTGGAGGGGGCATACAAACTCAGCAAGGCTCTCACATGCAGCAGATACATGGAATACACTGAATATTTTCCTTATCTGCAGAGGAAATAAATTCCTCTGTCATATCCAAGACTTTTACTAACCTTTAAAACCATTTGGAGGAAAACAGAACATGACCTGAAGGTCTTTGCAAATGTTGGAATGGACTCTGATGAGTTTTGGCTCAGAGTAAGAGAATTCTCACTATACAGAGTATACTCAAACATGGAATCAGTGAGACTAGGGGAAAAAAATAAATGAAGGAGGATTAAATTCCAGAACCTAAGCACACACCTCCAGCATATTCTGACAAACCTTCTCATCATTTGGGAATTACCCAAGAAACCTGAAGAATATAAAAATCAGTCAAGCTCTTTTCATTAAGCACCCTTTTAATTTTGCTAGTTGGTACATTTGCACACCAGTGATGCTAAAAGCAGTTTTCAAGTTATAGTTACTGTTAGGAAATAAATATGCCAATTGTTTACAAATTATAGCACCCATGTTCTGCAAATTTCAGATTGTAATTTTAGTACTATGACCTAGTTTCTTTTCTGCATGTATCTGCTTGTTAGGAATAAAAAAACTAAAGTGAAAAATCGTATTAATACAAGCATGAGAGACTTCAATTCTCAAACGCAATTACAGCAACTCAAAGCTGAAGACCTGGAGCAGAACAAATTAAATGGTGTAAGTACTAATACTTTTTCACCTTTTATACAAAAAACAAAAACCAAAAAAAAAAAAAAACAAACCAAAGAAAACAGCTGAGGGAAGAAGTTCTGAAGCCCCTGCTTAGTCTCCAATGAGCCACAGTCAGGAGCAGCTTAGAGCCCAGAGACTTCCAGTAGCAGCAGAATCAATAAGCAGTGTAAAGCCATGTATACATTAATGTTGACTATTCTTAAATCTAAGAATAAAATAGTAATCTGTCTGGTGACCAAAAGACAGAGAAAACTGCTAAAATGCATGTATTGTCATCTAGAAAAATATCCTTAATTTAAAATGAACAGAATACTTTTTCTTTTCCCCCTGTAAATTAAGGCAGCTATTGATGACCCTAGTGTCCCTGATTTTTTTCCCTGACAATATTTTATTCCTGGCAACTTCTGTCAAAGAAATACTGAAGAAAACAATATGGGCATACAAAAAAAAAACAAAAAAAAACCCCAAGTGTCTGGCTGACAAAGTTTCATTTCCTTGCAGCTCCTAAACAGAATGCAGTGAACTTTCTCCAGCAGATGTAGTTTTAAACAAATAAACATACATCTATTGTTTGATGATCAACCAACAGTGTTCATTTATATCCATTTTCAGGAGAAGCAAGAAATCATCTGATGTCTTTAAGATTCATGTGAGTAATGTAAAAACTTATACCTGGGGGTACCACACAGGACAGAAACCAGAAAAAAATATTTTATACATTAATTCTGGCATGCAAATTGAGTGAATTTTTCAGTCCAAAAATTCAGAAATAAAAAGAAAGATGACCTTGAAAAATTAAGTTAATATCAGTCCCAAGCAAAATCATGGGGAAATTATTACAAGACTCAACTGACAGCCAGTGAAGGATGTAATTAATGCCACCAGCACAGTTTCATGGAAAACATCCTTAGGGATCTATGGTTTGTTTAACAGAGAATACTACAGGTATGTCATGTAGTGTAGTATAGTATACCTAGCCCTTGCTGAAGTGCTCAGTTAATCTTTGCAGTGTGTTCTGACCAAAACTGGCTCAAATAAATGCATTTGATGAATTAACAGACTGGCAGACACAAATTTATTAAACAACCATAATTGAAATCACATTGTTTCTAGATTTTTTTTTTTGCATTGAAGTAAATTACATCTGATACAGCTCAATAGTTTTCATTAGTGATCCAGAAGTATTTTTAAAAACCTTGATGATCAGATTTTCAGATAACAAAGATGAGTAGAATGAAAATATTAAGACAGACAAGCAGTCACAGAAAATGACAGAGACAACCTGAGAGGGATGACATTTTCATTTTAACAGGTTTCAGTGTAAAGCACTGTATTTAAACAGACAGATTACAGAACCAGCATAGAAGATGACAATATCCATCCTGGAGCAGCAACTCAAGGAAGACTGCCAATATATTCAGAAACCCACCCTGAAGTCTCTGTGTCATGGTATAATAGAAAAACAGGTCCTGCAGCAGACTTCAAGGGCCTGAACACCTTATTATGTACTGCTCCAGTGCTTCATAAACACGGAACAAAAGGCAGCATCCCTTACCCCCAGAAATTAAATAGCACAGATGCAAGAGATGCAAATTTACTGACAAGTGGAAAGAAGCATTCACATGTCCCTGTAGCATTCACGTGGATCTGATACAGATGCCAATTAAAATAGCAAAACAGGTAACAAATCAAACATCACACGAGGAAAAGGGTAAGCATGACAGTCTGAACCCTGCTGCATTTCTCAAGGTGAGCAAGAGAAGAGAAACTGTGCAGACACAAAGGTCCCTGAAACAAAGCCCAGTGCTGGCGCCAGCTGAGGCTGTGTGATTCATGGCATTAACGATCCTGGCTTCTGGGAAGGTCTGGGATCATGAGCATAAGCAGCAATAGCCAGCTGGACAAGAACCAACTCTTACAGCAACAGCAGCACGTGTCACAGATGAAAATGATGGAGGTTTGTGGATTAAATGCACTTGTATGAACCTGCACTGCACTGTTTTTTTATTTCTGCACCTCCAACCCCTTGGCTAATCCCTCCTTGGCATGGTTTCTCTGTGTTGGTCTCCAGGGGAAGGTACAGGAGCTAACTCTGATCCTGACTAAACAGCATCTTAACAAAAGTACAGTGGGAGTCTTCAAGATCAGCTCTCCGCCACTGGCTCCAGTCCTGGCCCTGGAAATAAGTCAGAGCAATCTAGGCTTGTTCTAACCTGTGACAACAAATTAGAGCCACCAAGGGACCACTGACCAGCAGAGATTTGACATCTGTATGAGACACTTCCCCATCCCTCTCTTACTCAATCTCCTAACATGCCTTCTCCTTGGAGTCCTACACTAGTAAGGCTATGCTGGCAGTGCTCCAAAAGCCACCTTGATGAACATAAAGGACAAGCAGAGGGATCGGGCATGAATACATTTCACTATTTCAGGACTCCTGCCTGAGGGGTCGAAGGCAGCAATGGCCTCTTCCACAGACAAACTTCACAGGGAAGATTTCCCTACAGCACAGGAAAAGATTGGGAAAGCTGCTGTCTCTGGAACACCTAGCAGGGTTTTGATTACACAAACTCAGTTTTTGGTCAGCAGTTCTTTGCTAATGCAGCAATTCTTCCTGTCGTGCCATGCATACCAGTGGGAGTTCGTAGCCTCTATATACAAGCTGGAGGACAGAAAAAAATACTCTTGCCACCTTATTTTACTGAAAAAGCCACTAAAACATAAGAGGACAGCAAAATCTTTACCTTGAAAAGCAAGAATATTTGCAAATTCTTGTTTAACATCTATACTCTTCTGCTTCACAAAGACCCAAGTTGTTACCTACTTCAGGCACACAGAATACATTCTGTATTGTGGACAGGAGAAGAAAGCTGCTGTATTGCAAAATAGGGTGCCACAAAATGCCTCCCAAACACCTATCTCTAGCCTTCATTGGTCAGTCAAGTCAGCAGGGCAGCACTGTGTCAGGTTTGTCTGGAATAATGTTTGAAGGTGCCTTACGCAATCTCCCCCCGCTGGTGACAGCCACTGAGACACAGTGCTGTCCATGCTCATTTCTTGGCCCAGACACACAAAGTGCAAAGAGAGCATGTCCTCCTGGAGAGAGCTGAACCCTGAGCTCTTTGCTCCCATATCCATGTTCTCATTCTATGAGAGCACCTCACCCCTTGTCTATACACATGACTGCACATGATTCAGTGAGAGCCCCATATGTGACAAGTTAAGGACAGGGACCAGTGATACAGACAGCAGTCACTTAGATCTCATAATACCTGGGCTTCTAAGCAGATGACAGACCAGAAGACATTAGTACTGATGTCACATTTTCCCCCTCCACTGGAATTAACGAGGTTCACTGACACCAGCCCAATGCCAAATCTAGGTCTATGCCAGAAATGAAATATCAAGTGGGTTTGAGGCCTTTCCATAAATGTTGCATAAACATATTTTTCTCAGTCTGAAGTATGAGAAGCCTTAACTAGGCAACAATTACCCAGAGTGCCAGTGTCTGCTGCAGGCAGAGAGCAGGAATGCTTTTCAGCAGGCAGGATACCAGCACCTGCAAGGGAGGCATCACCAAGGTCTGCAACACCTCCCTTTCCTCAGAGACACACTGAGCATGCAGCTTCCCAGGAGAGACAAAACCTTGAGTTCCTGAAAAAAAGCTCTGCAGCTTTGTTTACACTTGACATTTAATATATTACATAAAATCCGTTGAGCTTCAATAAATGAAGCATTGAAATTGAACATTTCCCTTTACTGTGCACACAGACTGGTACAATGCATTCCTTCCTTTTCCAAGTGTTACAAGGCAACAGCATGTGGTAACGCAGATTCAAATACTTCAAATACTGTGAAAAGTAAATACCTGCCATTACCTGATTCCTGGTCATAGTGTAGCACCTGGCTCTTCAAAAGATCTCTCTAAAATAAACAAAAGCAATAAGCAAATTTAGGTATCACTCACCAGTACAATAATCCAAAGGAGCGATTAGAAAGCATTTGGGGCATGAAATGTGTATTTATGATTGTACAGCACCTAGCATAAGAGAATTTTGAAGCTTGATTAGGCTGAAACCCTTAGACACTGCCACCAAACAATTAATAACCACATTAATAGTAAGAATTAAAACACAAGCTGACCATGTTGCTATGGAAATATAAGAATATGGCAAATACACCCTCCTGAATAGCAGCCAATAACTCTAGATGGCAGAAAGGAAATGAGCCTAAAATTAATTACTAAAATAAACAGAATTTTTTTGAAAGTGGAAGGAAGAAAGCCTTGCTTAGTCAAGCATCAGGAAAAACAGGTGCATTAGTATTTGCACTGATCTTTACCTCCAATAATAACATTTTCAGCAGCATAGTTACAAAAAGGATGGGAAGAAAAATGAAGCAAACAAACAGAAGGTAGAAAAATACAGTTATTAATCTAAAATCTTTTAAAAGCACAAGCTTTCTGTCTTATAATAAACAATGTCGCATCTTTTCTGGTTTGAAAAGGAAAGCTCTACTACAATATATCAAGATAAACAATTTAAGTGCCAAAAGACAACAAAAGTGCTATTCCTCACTGAAAATTTATACACCAGCCAATACAGGGATATATCTAGAAGAGAAAGATGCTCTTTGGACTTCCTTTTATCACCACATTTCCACCTGGTAACTTCAAATCAAAGCCATGTATCCCTGTGCCTGAATCTGCATTTGTCTTACCCCTAAGGGAGGGCAACACCTTTCCCCAGGTCCTGAGTCTTCCCAAACTACTCTCTGTCTGATTCCAGCTCATGGAGGCACTTGAGTTGGTAACTGAGAGTAGTTACAGTGCCTCTATGGATAAGAGAAGGAGCAATTTAAACAATTTGTGGATAAACATAATAGAAGGGCCATTTAGAGGCCCAGGAAATGACAATGCTTGTTCAGGAAAGCAATGAGCAAGAGGGGACAGAAATGCTTTTGCTTTCCTTTCCCCATAAAGCAGTCCAACTCCTGAGAGGTCTGCTTTCATCTGTTGACAGAAACCTGCATCCAAAATTTCTCATAGGATCATCTTCCTTGAGGTTCTGCTGTGCTCATACCTAGGAGATCTCTGCTGGTTTGTGTTTGTGCTATTCTATTCTCACAGCTTCTGGAAATTTCCTCACACGTACTTGGAGTTATTCCTCAGCAGAGGTGATTAATTTTTCACACACAAAACATTCTGCTGATTTTGTAAGCATTTATTTTTTTGTGCTCATATGTTCTTCTGCTGATTTTCCCTCAAAATTGTGGCTGAGAGTATCATTCTGTCATCTTTGTGGTGGAAAAACTCAACATATAGGGACAAGGACATAACTCTGCTATCTAAATCCTAGGCAGTACACTGCCTTTTGAAATACTGATATATCACTGCTTGAAGACACTCTTCTGAGCTGGATTCCCACTTCAGCTTGAGGAAGCAGGGAAGACATTCCCCCACCTTGAAGCACACATTTTGGGCACAGGTACCCCCACTCAGAGCAGTGGATTCAAAAGCTCCACTCTTTCAGGATTGCCCTGGTCAGCACCAGGTGACACAGAACACACACAGAGCAGAGGAGCAGGCTGGTCATTCTGAGATTTAAAGGGTAGGGAGCAGGAAAATACACAAACAGTATCTATACACCAACTCTCCACCTCGCCCTGGGTAGAAGACTGCTGCACACAGCCAAGAGCTGTGCAAGCCCCCATGTGAGCAGTTTGGTTTTAGAAACAGATGCCTAATAAATTACACACATCTCTATTCACATCCCAGTAACAATTTGTATTTTTCTTTGCCCACGGACAGTACGCAGAAATACCTTAATTTAAATGCCAGAGGTTATGGAAGTTTTTCAGTAGAATAAAGCCTTATATAGCACAAGAGACACAGACTTTATGGACAGAAAACTTTTCCACAACAGCTAGGCAAAAAAAATGAATTATTAAAAGCAACTTGTCATT
This sequence comes from Leptocoma aspasia, assembly GCA_013399835.1. NCBI lineage: Eukaryota > Metazoa > Chordata > Aves > Passeriformes > Nectariniidae > Leptocoma > Leptocoma aspasia. The sequence continues at coordinate 1,356,092 of VXAX01005620.1, read as the reverse complement.
TTTCGTTTAAAGACACCACCATCAATAAAATCAGTTCTTTGCCTTGATGCAAGCTCCCTTAGAGGCAGACTCCATCACTTTCATGTTGGACTTGGAGCTGTGTCTGAAGCACTAAAAGAAGATTGAAGACTTACCTGGAGTAAAATAAACAAATTGCAGTATGAAGCCTGTGGGTATCTAAATGCTGTCAGTTCCTTTGAAAAATGTTACACTATATTAGTAGAGTGGCAGGCAGGTTTGCTTCTCATTTCATTGCACAGAATTGTCTAAGTATTTAAGGGTCATTGACTAGAAATATTTTTCACCCAGGACCAAAAAAGGAAGTACCCATGGGTGGTGATTATTGAGCACAGACCAAGATATCATTCTTTAGTTCACAGCAAAACTCAAGCACTTTCAAAAAAACTGCGGCTGAGCATCATGAATAAACTGCTGATAGATGACTGGATCTCAATTAGAAAAAGAAAAAAGCCAAGAGTGAAATATATGTTTTTAGAAAGAAAATAAAGGAAAAGAATGATGACTGATGCTACTGCTTCCCCTATTTCAACTGATTAAGTTTTATCTCATGAAAAAACAACACTAGAAAACAACAGATCCAGATAGAAAAAATAGCAGCAACCAAGACAGAACATCACATCAGCTCAAGAGGCAAGCAGGAGCACCATGCCAGTGCTCTGAACAGCAGGCTGTACTCCACAGAGGCTTTGTCTGGAAAGCTGATTTACCATTTACACTTTATAGGCAATGTTCCAATAGCTGGTCTAATCACATCACTTTTTTTTTTTCCTAATATTTTCAGGAAGCCACACAGATTGGAGAAGGAATACAGTGTCTGGTAGCTTGTGAGAGGCCTGTAAACGTGAGCAGAAAGGACAGAAGACATTTGAGCAGAAAGGACAGAAGACATTTGTTTCCATCTTTTCTAAACTGAATTCCAGCCTAGGCATTGTTGGGAATAGGATACAATTCTAAGAAATCTGTATTGCATTGACAAGTCAATAACCAGAATTGAGTTCTTACACAGAACTGGAACTCAGTTTGGACCTGAGACATCAAATGCTCTATTAGCAAATTTTCAATTGTGTAGCATTATAAGGTAAATTTTTTATTGCAACACTCCAGCCCTCTGCACCTGGTCTAGACAGAAACCAACTTGCTCACTGAAACTGGAAATAATGATAAAAATGTATAAAGAGGGAGGAAAACAACAGTGCACCCATAAACAGCATCTGTCTTTATAAGGGAGACATAAAAAGCTGGGGAAGAAATAACTAGTTTAATGAAGACAATGAGAAAACAAAGATAATTAAAACCAAAACTAGAACTCTTTACCATTATGATGCCCATATAATAGCTTCCCTACAGGAAAATAAAGGAACTACATCTGAATATATAGGTACAGGGGAAGAAAATTCTCTTGGCACCAGAAATAAGTGACAAATCTTTTTTGTTTGGTTGTTTTTTTTTTTTTAATCCAAATGAACACCAAAGAGACTTGACCTCAGCTCCTGTAATGCTAGAAACATTCTGGTGCCTCTGGCCTCCAGTCACTGAAGGACACCCAGCAGAGGCAGGATCACTCACTTTCTCTCTGCCTGTGCTCCCCAATCTTCAAGTAACATGGTATGCTTGTTCCTGTAGAGAGGGAAACATTTGCCTTGTCTATCTGTTCAGCTAAGACAGATGTAGCAATTAACTTCACTTGTATTAATCCTTTCCTACAAGTGCTTGTAAGTGGAAGCATTGCCTGGCCCTGCAGCAGTGCTCTGGTCACCCTGCACTTTTCCAGCTCTCCCATCACCCAAGCTCCAATACTCATTACCCCCTCCAGCCACATCACTGTATATGGTGCAGACATCAAATAACCAACAGTTACACCTTTCTTCCTGCTCATTAGGAACATTCTCCAATCTCCAATTCTCACATGTTTTTAGCTGCTGTCAAAAAACACTTTTCAGGAATAATACCACACCATTGCCAAAGTTCTGGCAGATAGAATCCATTCCCTGGTCTTGCAAGCAGTGATGGACAGAACTGTGCCTGTTTCTCCATCTCTCCAGAAACCCTTCCAGTAGGAGAGATGCAGGCAACCCCTGCCAACTCCTAGTGCAAGACAGAAAGACAGCTGAAAGCATAGACTGCACATATAGCTACTGCTGTAGGGATAGCAAAGATCCCATTTCAAGGCTATTCTAAAAACCCTTCCCCGTGCATGGAAGTCTGCCAGTGCGTTAAGGAGGTGACTGTGTGCCAAAGGCCCGTTTCAGAGTACATATAACCATGCATGCCAGGGTGTAAAGATTGCTTCCTCTTCTTTTATACTCTGCTATTGTTAATAATGCTGCTAAATTTAAAATACTGTGCACCCAAGGTCTCTGGTGGGAAGAAAAGCCTTTGCAGATGAAGTAGCTTCCTTTCCTGCAAGCCCTGTCTGAACCACCAGCTGTGTCTGCCAGAGCAAGCCTGGCCTTAATTCCCTCTCCAGGCAATAAGGTCATGCTGGCAACAAGGCAGTTTTCTTGGAATAAGATTTTTTTAAAAAAAGCAAACACAAAAACCAGCCCATTAACAGCTCCATGTAAGCCAGTGGAGCTTTAAAACCAAGAGTTTCAGCTCTGTCCCCACGCTGCCTACGACTTCATGCCAGGGCCCACCCCTGCTGCTGCCTCTTCACCTCCCCTTCTTCTTTGAACTCACCGAGCACATTTTGTACAGCAGCTGTGTGGAGCTGCCCTCCCTCCTACCTTCCAGCCACCGAAGCCCTTAAGTCAAGTCTCTGCTGAAAATGCTCTCAGAGACTCTCTCATGCCCTTGACCTTTTCTGTTGTGCTCATTTCTGTACCTGTTTGTAGCATGGAAATGAAATGCCCCAAACATACTTTATGTAGGATCTTGACCAGGCTTCATCTTTGCCCCTTTCCTTGCTCTCTCCATGAGAAAACTGATGAGCAAATCCCTGGACGTCCCACCTGTCCATGGCACCTTTGCTACACTACTCTCTCACCTGGGGAAAGAAATACACTGCATTTATCCTCTGAGAAACACGACTGACTATAATTCTGGTGCACAGTTGAGAAGTATGCAATCCTATTTACTATTTGCAATAGTAGTCTGCAAGACATCAACCAAAAATTTAAGCTTTTGGGTGCTAATTAGAGCAGGCTGGCAGACATGTTATGAAGTTTTCTTCACATTTTTTACCAAATGCTTAGCAAAGAATATTAAATAACAACAACCACCACCATCATTATCAACCACACAAACAAACAAAACCCCAATTCCAACAAACCAACACAAAAAAGAATGTTTTGGATTCTTCAGACTCTTAAAAGAATCACTTTTTATGAATTCAGCAATGCAGGTCAGATTAAGATAACATGTTCAAAACAACTTAAAGTTGATGCAAAATGCAACAACAGCCTGTTCCCTCTGCTAATGGCACCCATAGAACAGTTTATCTGTTTGAGTCATCTCAGTTTTTCTGAAAGCATCAGAGGAGACAACAAGCCTACCTCCTCCAGACAAACCACTAAAGCTAGCAGATGAACACTAAATTTAAGGAGAACCCATTCTTCTCTTTTGGAAGGATTTGCTTAAGTTTCTCAATGTTCTGTCTACATCTGTATGCACAGAACTGAGCATTTACCATTTTCCTGGCCGATTTTCCTTCTCTTTAGGAATAATGCAGGGCTGAGGAAGTGTCAGAGTATTATGCAGCCCTTGTCACTGTCAGTATTATTCCATACTGTTTTGTTAGCAACTCCTGCTGAGATTAATAAACTGTTTGCACATAAGGATTACTAATGAAGTTCAGTCTCATTCTTCAGCCCCCCTCCAGCCCACAGTGCAAAATATAGCTGCACTTTGGATTTAGAGGACTGACTAATCATGCAAGATACCTATCATTTATCTATGGAGAAGGCAGCAGTTTCTACAAGAGAATTCCTGCCTTTTTCCCCTTTGCTCAGCTCTGTATCAAGACAGAAGGACTATTCTGTGGACATGGAAATAACCAAGACATCTAATCACAGAATTTCAGAATGGGAAAGGTTGGAAGGGAGCATTGGTGGGGTCATTTGGTCCAACCTACCTGCTCAAGCAGTGTCCCCTGGAGCAAAGGGCACAGGATTGCATCCAGGTAGTTCTTGAATGTTTCCGGGGATTGAGACCCCACAACCTCCCTGGGCAACCTATTCCAGTGCAGGGTGACCCACACAGCAAATCAGAGCCTTCAGTCCCAAGGGAACTATTAGCAGGTTTCAATACTCTACTCTTTAGGAAGACTGCCCACCATTAAGAGGTAAAGGATGATTGATCCAGTATTTGTAGCATGAATCTGGGAGCAAAGATGTACCTTAAAGTGCTGCCTTAACATAAAATTTCATATCTTGGTACTGAGCAAATGCCCTAAAGGCCAATAAAACTGATAACACAGATCTCTTGGAAAACTGGGAAAAAATAGACTTTCACAGATCAGGTAGTTATCCCTTCCAGGCTGTATTTGATAGTTCCAAAATACTTGGTGTTAATATTCATCCTCTATTAACAATATCAAAGCATCATAAGACATGTCCTGTTACATTTTCACACATTTAACAATTTTCAGGTTTAGGACCTTTTTTCAAAAGCCTTTGTAGATAAGAAGAGACAGAAAGTTTCAAGATAGGAAATATTTGTCTGTGCATCAAATATTTGTCTGTGCAGCCTTTATGAAGAGCACATCTGGAACAGAGAAAGGAAGAAAAGTCTTGCAGAAAAGCAAACCTCTAATAAACTGGTTGCATGTCAGAATCTGTCAGCAGTGTGACTCATTCTGTGCTCATTTCTGCTGTAACAAATTATTGCTTTTCCAGGTTTGAATTTTCTCACTCGCTGTTTCACTACAGCACTGCACGAAACAAGCCAGCACTGAGCACCCCACTGCAGGAGTGCCACATGCAGTTTATCATTAGCAATATAATTTTGGCAAAGGATGGCTAAGGGTGGTAGTGCAGTGCATGAATAAAGCAATATTAAACAAATAAACAATGTGCAGCAGCAGGTGGATTCAAAACAAACAGCAGGCCATAATTACAGCAGGCTATTTTACACTGAGGCATCAGCTTGAGTCCTGCCTCACTTTGTCAATGTCACTGCCATCAAGAAGCCACTTATTTTCTTATTTCTAAACATGGTAGTGGCCACAGTTGTTCTGAGAGGGAAGAGCCAGATTTTCAAGCAAACAGCACGCCCACCTGCACCTAAGGGCAGAGTAGAAGGCAGAGCGTCACTGTCTCCCTGTTGTCCCTTTCCTCACAATAGACCTTCTCTTCAGCATTTCTGTTACACTTGCTCAGCTTCTCTACCCATCCTATCTGCATGGCTCCTCTGTTCTAGCCTTTGCATGGTTGGTTTAAAACCTAAAAACCATTCCCTAGAAGCCCCAGCAGAATACTGTGAAGTATCAGTGAATGCTGGACTTTGCCCAAACACCCAAGATTGCCTTGAGCTCCAGAGTGGGTAAGAAGAGAAACTGGGAGTACACAAGCAGACAAAAAAATAAGAAGGCTTCTGGTGTGAAAAGGGCAGACTGGAAGACATCCCTTGCTGGGCATTTCTATACTGTTTCCAGGGACTGGAGAAGAAAGAACTGCCTTCACTCCCACACCTTCCTTGGGGACCTGCCACAGGGTTTTTAATTTGCTGAAAGAGCAAATCAAAAACTCAATTAAAAATTGTATATCAAAAGCATTCCCCACCTCAAAGCACATACCCTCTGTCTCCTGTAAAATGATTACTGAGGTAGTTCAAGGTGAGTGTGACAGGGAAGAGGCTTCCTGAAAGTCAGAGTTGATGCGAGAAATACAAATTCACTAATATGAAATAAGTTTTATCTGGTACAAAGTTAAATGATTTGTTTTAGAACAGCTTAAACAGAACACAACTCTTTTCTTCAATTCTAGTAGATGTTTCCCTCTGTGTTACATACTACAAGTGACAAAAGGATGATGACTTCTAATCAGCAGTAATTTAAAAATCAAGAGCAGTCTCTGTGGTGTGACTGCCCAAAAGCACCGGGCAGGCTGCGAAGACAAGAACCCACTCCCAAATAAAAAAGAAAAACCAAGAAAATCTTCCTAATCGTGTCCATCACACATTGCACCCAGGTAGTTCTAGAAAGTCTCCAGGGATGGAGATTCCACAACCTCCCTGGGCAACCTGTTCCAGTGCAGGGTCACCCATACAGCAAATCAGACTTCTGTCCTGACATCTCTAAAGCTAAACACCTGCGAGGTCAGATTTTTAAAAGTGTTTAGACAAAGCTTCTATTTAAATAGAGGTGAACCATTTTAGGTGTTAGCACAGTAACTCTGACTTCCTGGAAAAATGCTCAGACAAAAGATTTTATCTGTCTGTAACCCTGATATTTGTATTTCTGCGTGTCCACCAGCACACGACCTAAAGGCTTGACCTGGAAACTCCCCAGGCTTCATCAGCCTGTTCAGCTGCACGTGATACTTCAGGCTGCATCTGCACATATGCCAAAGGAAGGAGATAACGGTAGAGCTATTATCTGGGGAATCAGTTGTTCAAAGGTCTCAGCTCTAAACAGACTGAATGCTCCTCAGCTCTTTATCTGACAGCCTGAATGGCAAATTGTGTTTAAGAAAAGAAAAAACAGACATGTTGGTGCTACACATCAGATGAGAGGGTTTTGGTGGTTCTTTTAAGCCCTTTTTAATAAGAATCCATTTGTAAACAGAACATAAATGGTGACATATGAATAACATTCTTGGTAGGGTTTTTAAAGTATATTCAGACACAGCCCCAGAAGGTGATGATGGTTTTTGAGATACCCCACAGCAAGGTTAGGCTCAGCATTTGGGGGGGTCATTCATCTAAAATAATAGTATTGATAATCTACAAATCACCAGAACTTGCTGGGGGAGGGAGGTAAAGGGAGGAAGATCTTGTGGTGGCATCCTAACAAAGTGAGGAGCATGCTGAGTGCTGGCTTATCTCAATACCTGATGTTTAGCTCCAACAGTACTCTTCACTTTCCCCATCCTTTCATCAGCAAATGCAAGAACATTGCATTGGAGGGTCAGAATGCAATCCACAGCAGGTCAGTCTACAAGCCAGGGTTTTTTTCCAATTGATTCTGCAAAACAATCTCCCTCACCCTCAAGCGTATGTGGTTGGTGGCTAATAGGGGACTGCTGCCATTTAAAACAAAAGTATTTCACAGACCTTCTGTGCAATGTTGTTGTTTATTTGCATGGCACTGGGAATATGCCAGATGTTCTAGAAAGCCACAAAAACTAACCTCCCTTTCAGCTTTGTATATAGCAGGTAATACATTTACATTTTTTGTCAGGTTTGTTTCTCCAGCCTGGTATTTTAGAGCCCCTTGGCCCAATCATGTCTAGTGCCTGAGGATGCTCTCCTAACACCAGCAACAAATAATAACTGAAGCCCCTGGGATTTCTGCAACTACTGAGAAGTGAAACAGGCTGCCAACCTGTCCAGAGTATTTACAGTCTCATAAAACCCACAAAAATGACACCAGCAAGCTGGCTGATAAACTGTACATGACAGCCACAAACACTGATCCTTCCTATAACCAGTATCATTAAAAATGGCACTGGAAATACATCACTGTGTGAAAGCCAACAGGAAAGTGATAGGTCCTTCTGTGCTTCAGCAAGCTTTTCTCAAGTGATAGGTGAAGCCCTGCATACCCACAAAAATTGTAGCAAGTTACTTTTAAAGGTAAATCTGATAAGCATCAGCAAAGAGAGAGGCAGAAATCTGAAGCCCAAAAGCAGAAAAATTAAGCAGGAGGAGGAAATTACTTATTTTAAGAGTTTTGAGTAACAAAGTACTGTGCAAAGTGGGATTCAAAAGCTACAGCAAGGTGACTCCCCTTCTGGAGAAGGAAATCAGATTGACAAGCATGGAAATAAACTACTTGGATTTCAATGAGCAGATTAATTAAATCTGGCCTCTGAGGTCTGGCTGACTTTTAATTGTCCCTATAGCTGAAAATGGATTTTGCTCCTCTGGTGAATGTTCACACCTGGGTCTCACCTGGACCACTTATTCCAAGGCTCCCTCTTGGCTCTGCAAACCAATCTCACTACATTGTGACATGTAACTAAAACCACTGACACAGAAAAATGCCTATGGGGAAGCCATTGCAGTGCTCGTTTCCATCCTCTACCTCTGTGGCTATAATTCCCTTCAGATGACCAGGATTCCTACTTAATGTCTAGTAACGTGCCCAAAAAAATAAATATGCTCACAACCACCTTGTTTTGAAATAATATAAATGGGAAAGATAACAAAAAATAGAGCAGATCTCCTTTTTAAAAATCAGCACATATCCATTGTACTAACCCTGCACTTTCTGTACATTATGTCTCCAAAGAGATTCCACTGAGCATCAGGGATGTGCAAGGTTGTGACCAGACAGTCACCTTGGGCTTTGTAACTGAACACTGTAAAATCAGCAGAAAGACAAGTATAAAAGTTAACAGAGAAAATAGACTGGTCTTTGGCAAGAGTGTTCTAGAAATAGTGTGTGTGAAATTCTTCCCAAACCCTGAAGGAAAAGCAAAGTCTAAGAAGGATGCACCCCAACTCCTGACACTCGGGCACACAGTACCAGAGGTCAGACTAAACTTTTGCTGCCCCAATCAACAAGTTCAGAGCTGATGAGAGCAAGTCACAGCTCTCCTCTAGCCCAGGTGTCATTGGGGTATAAACCCCAGTCTTGGGGTTAGCACGTGGCTGTGGCACAATCCCAAATCAGGGAAGACAGAAAAAAAATTATCTTCAAGTACCTTGGCTGTAAACTGATGCTGTGCAAATCAATGATATCCATGTGAATATTCATGTTCCAGTTTATTTAATGAAAAAAAGAGAATTGTTTGCATTTCACATCTGAGTCCATTCCTTGCTTTCAATTTAAATTAAGAAGTTGGAAGAACAGACCTGCTGTTGTTCTTTTCCACCACAGAATGATAAGTGAGATAATAAAACAAAAACTACCATTTTGGTAATGTTTTCTTTCAAAAAACATCAGCCATCTATAAATAGCACGGCTTGGTCATTTTAACAGAAATACCGGCATGACAACATGGAAACCTGCAAACTCATTCTTTTACACTTCCCAGTTCAGTTTTCTTGATCTTGTCCTGTGTTTCTTAAAGTCATGAGAGCCATTTAGCCCTGGTAAAAGACATAAAAAGTGTGACAGAAGAAGACAGAGGAAAAGAAAAATCAAACTGTGGCAACCAGCTACAAATTAATTTCCCATTCCTTATCTTCTTCTGCTGTATTATGTCCACATTATTAAATGAAGTCAGGGTAGCTTCAGAACTAGCAGTAATAACACCTCTCAGATCTGCAAGCACTTTGCAAGAACAGCTATTTCTGGTTTACAGTTGGGATCATAAGTTCAGTTGAGGTGATTTCCCTACCACAAGATCATAAGCAAATAGCAGAATTTGAATTAAAGTCTGCCTCTATCTTACATCATCAAAGGATGCCCTTGTTGTCCCAGTATTGTGGGATCTGTATTTACCCATTGATTTAGTTTTCTGATTGTAACCCTTCATGCCCATCACAGACACAAAAAGCTGAAGGTACAGCCCTGTATTGGCTGTACTCCTTCTGCAGGTACTAAAGAAACAACAAAGCAATACTTCCCACTTACCTCTAGAAAGCATCTGCTTTTTGCAACATTACAGTCACATACTCTTCTTCCTTTCCTTCCCTTCTCAGTTTCTGAAAGAAAGCAAATCCCATTTAAAAGCCAGCATCTTCTCTGGAATTTACATCCCCGTCAGCCACGTGGAGGTGGAGCTGGTTCAAGCACAAAGCAGGAGATGGAGCTGGTAACACACAGATACATAATTTTAAACAACACAAAATTCTTTGATGGGAAAACACACTTTTTTTCATTACAGTACCCGTGCTTTGTCTAATGAGAAGCCTGGCAGGAACTTAGGCAACAATTTACAAAGGGTTGAAGTAGCCCACAGGCACTGAGAGCTCAACTCCGCTCCAACACCACTCATACCACTTTCCTGAAGATTTCAAAAGGGTGTCCAGAGGCAACACACTTGACTCTATTCATCTGACCTCCAGTTTAACACTATTATCCTTTTACTTCACTTAAGTTTCAGTAATATTTAAGGTCCTGTCAGACAAGGGAATGAACAGTCATGGAAGAGACAATGACCTTTTCCTCTAGCAACTTTGTGACGTGTAGGACAAGTGATTAGAGAAAGAAAAAAGATGGGCAATTTATGAACACATTAAGTGCAGTTTCTCCCCAAAAGCTTTCCTCTCTTCACTAGCTCTTGCCTTTTGGATCTTGAGGGAGTGTGCACTTGTGCTCTCATTTCTAGACTGACTTGCATTAGTCAGCTAACATCCTCCCAAAGCTGCCTTGCCATCAAGTTACTCCAGAGCAGAGCTCCTCTGCTAACACTCACCTATTCAGCTGTACAGTCAAGCTCAGGATAATTCCCTTTATTTAAGCAGCATAGCTTATCACCTTATGAGAGAGAACTAGACCACCTTGATTTAACACAATTGTTTGCATGATGGTCTGCCCTTGATAAGAAGAGCTTCTTGGCAGTCACACAGGAGCCAATGTCCCACTGGCACCTGGGTTCAGAAAAGCCATGCTGTTCTTAGGAGCAGAAGGCTTGCCAAAAAATCCAGTGTGTCACTAGGAAATGCCAGGGTTTCTGGATAAGGTGCTTTTATTATCACGCTCAGTTAAGTGGAACTGGAACTATGACAAGTGCTTCAGAAAGAGCACTAAGCACAGTGTGAGGGAGAAAAAATGTGAATCTGGACTGATGGAGTTGTATCAAGAACACCTAGTCCAGAGGTACAGTAGCAACAGTGCCTCTTTATTACACAGTGTATTTCACTGAAAAGTAACAAATAATGTTAGCAACGCTGCACTGTAGGTAAGATAAACTACTTACACAGTTAGATGGTTGTACCTGCAAAACTCTGCTAATGCAGGTTTGGGCTGTTAGTTGTGAGGCTTGAATTTGGCAGCTTTCAAGTATGTTACCTAGTATTTATATTAAATACCTTAAAAATTAATTCCTTGAATTTGGGATAATCCCCCACCCTTGAAGACAATTACTAAAACAGTATCATGTACAGTATCTAATGATAGCGCCTACACATACTGAACAACAATTAACAGCAAGAAAAGACTCATCTGTTTTTGAAATGCAGAGTACAGGAGAGCTGTTGTTCTAGTGCACACCAACTGCCTCTCCACAGGCTCTAACAGACTGGAATTATCATATTTGAATTTGTTGAGCTTTCATAAAACTGAGAATGAAAATTGAAGGCTTTCAAAAGTCCATTTATTTCACACCTCGGAACACCCAGTTGTTCAAATAAAATATATCACTCTCTTGCTGCAAATCTGGGCCAGAAAGGAACTCAATTTTGGAATGAGGGAGCTGAAGAAATAGGAGCAATTTTGTTTCAAGGGTTTTCTCAGAGATGCCACCACCTTCCTCTGCCAAGGAAAGTTGACACTTACTTAGTGGACTGAGATCACAGATTTCATTTCTTTTTGGCCTTATTATGTATTGCCTGTAAATCACTGTTCTTTACATTCTCAGCATTAACATGTTTTCCAATTTTACTCAACAGCACTGGTATTTCTTCTTGCTAAGACTGCTCCTTTTGAGATTTTCCAGGTTTTGGGAAGTAGGCAATGCAGCCATTTCAGCAGGATGCTATCTTAACAACTGCTAACATTACATGACAATCTTTGTTATTTTTGCAAGGATTCATGGAATTTTACAACTGAAATTCAAATGAATAAAATGCCTGGCCAAACAGCACAGGATACAATCCTAAGGGCACTGTGCTGTTTCCTTTTCTGTTCAGGAGACTGAAAATCAGATTTCATACTTTTTTTTTTTTATTTATTAATCTAGTACACTCCTCAGTCAACTGCTTTTGTTTTCCTCGTACAGAGGATTTCAGAAAAATAGAAAAGGAAATTCAGCATAAAAAGCCAGGTCTCCTCAAACAGCACAGGAATTCTGGCTCATGGAGAAGGAAACATCCCCGCTCTGAATTTACGTGGCTCCTCGAGGTGCCAGTCCCTGGAAGGGTTGTAAAGCCATGGACTATTTCCTATCATTAGCCTCTGACACCAGAAACAGTGCCCAGGGGAGGGAGGCAGGATGAATGCCAGCCAATTCTCAGCAAGGCTCTCATGGCTGGTTGTCTTCTCCAGCCTCCTCGGCGTCCTTGACCAGCCCCTGTGCCTCCCCACCCTCAGTGCCTTTGGGCACTGCCTCTGCCTTGCCTTTGGCTACAGTAGGGATGGGGCACAGCAAGGAGGAGACAAACTGTCCTCTTTTCAGAGGGAGGATCAAAGACCAAAAACCCCAGCTCTCTAGGCATGCTTACAGCCTCATCACAATGTACTAGACACAAAGGCTGGAGTAAAATTTCACAATAAAATGGATACAGGTATATATACCCCACAGCAATGGGTACAGGGTACAATCTGACCCTCTGAAAATTTAGCAGATTAATGGAGATAAAGAAACCAGTGGGACAGTGGTGAATAGAAAGAAAATGAAAAGTTTTGGCATCCCAGCAGTTGCCGTCTCATAAAACATTATTCTAGACAAATCTCATGTTTGATCCGAAGTACATGGGTGCTTTGGCTTCCTGTGAAGAGCTCTCCCATGCTGCAACTGAAAAATGCACATTTGTGATCTCAGACATTCACCTTTTCTGCAGAAATGTACCCTACAGATGTATCAATTGCTGGTAGACTCTGACCTACGCAGAGCTGTGAATATTAGTGGAAAATTATGAAACCCCACTTTAACGCATGCAATGGAGGAAGAATTTCTGATAACATTTATTCCAGCATGGGAGAAGTCACATCTGACCTAGTTTCCTATTCTGTTTGTTACCTCCTGGCTGTCTCATCTGAGGTTCCACCTGCTGTTTCTCCATCTGCCAGTCTTTTTTATATCAGAGGAACCTTCTGAGTTACATGTTAAATGTCAGATGGGCTGGAGAAAAGTTGTTTATGTCTGCATTAAAAGTGCTTCATGGAGACACTAAAGGCTAAGATGTCATCTGCATTTGGTTATGCTAATTCATGGTGCTGCTTGTGTGAAAACTCATGTTATTATTTCAGACCTTCATACATCCAAGCAGAATGACCATACCCTGTGAAGCTCGTTGTTAGTGTCTTTTCTAGTAATACTGAAAGCCTCAAGCTAGGGGCCGAAAAGTTACCAAGTAATTTAGTTAAAGTCACTGGAAACCAAAACCACTAACAGGAAACCATGTTTTCTCCCTCTTACCTCCTAAGCTATTTCAAAGCAGAACACAAAGAGTTAGTTTGGATTAATGTGCAAATAAACACCAATTACCTCAAAGAGTAATTAACTCTGAGGTTGCAATACGTAGGGGCAACTACCTCATTCAAACCCAGCATTTGAGGTATATTTTGCCAGCATATAAAACAATAGCTATGCTGAAAACACCTGGTAAGGACTAAGCTGTGGGATTATTAAGAGCTCTATCCTTGCTTTTCTGCTACTTTTGCTATTCATAGATACTTTGCAAAAAACTTGCTTTACTTTCAGCAAGTTCAGGATCAGGGAGCATCACCTCCATCACATTATCTGCCTGGCAAAAAAAGTACTGCATAGCCAGTGCCTCAGGAATCTCTAGAATCAAGGGTTTCAGCAGTAATTTTCTCCAAAAAAAGCATACAGAAAAGAAGTGGAAACTCACCATGTCAGGGCAGACTGCCACACGTAATTTGTATGAGAAGATGAAATGTATACTGGAGCTATAGCTGTCCTAACACCCATGTGAAGCCAGTAGGAATCTTTTCACAGATTTCAGTGCGCTTTGGATCAAATCTTGGGGGCAATTAAGTAGTCCTATTAAGTATGTTAAGATTTTATGAATATATGTAGGCAGACATTCTGTACCTGTTTTTCATTGTGCTCCAGGAATTATTTCAGCCTTTGAATGGACAGTTGTCGATCTTCCAGTTCTTGGAGGCCAGTGGTCCCGACATTGAGTTTGCTGCAGCTGTTTGACCACTGTCCATGTCTGATCCTTCCACACAAGAATCCCTGGGCCTAGACTGTCCATGGTATGAAAACCAGGATGAATAAAATCTGTGCTTCCTGTACACATACAGGCATGTTACTTTTCTGAGTTTATGACATTGCAATTTAACCTAATTTGCCTACAACTGTCTTGAGGGAATGAAGCAAAGTCTTGGTGGGGAAAGGAAACACTTGAAATTCATTATATAGAAGTCATGTAACAGAAGTATTAACACTATGACTTACAGTAATAAAAACATTATTACAATGTGTTTAATTAGGAACCATTACTAGACCAATTAAAGTCAAAGTAGAACAAAAAAGCAACATGTGTTTTTTCCCTGGAGGAGTAGGATATGGTGAGGCTCATTATTAACTCTTAATTAGACAACAGAAGATTGCTTTTGCTTTGAGTTAAAATCCAAGCTCTTATAAAAAAAGAGCTCTGAGTTATATTCCTCTCTGGCAGACATTGTTGAAAAAAATTTCTAGCACACCAGCAGAGGCATTTTTTAATACACAGCGTAGACACTTTTAGAAATCTGAATTCAACAGTATCTATTTAGTTCAGCTTTAGCATCCAACACAGTTCTGACATTTGCAACCTGCATGCCAATATCCATCTTACTGCAAAAAATAAGACACAATGACACTTGGTTTACCTGGAAAGCATGGTCAGGCAGCCCTTAAAGGAACCTAATTAAAACGCAGCTTGTTACCAGTCAGTGCATCACACTGTGCTGCCATAGCAACCATGGTCCCATGGACTTTTGGGGTCATCTGAGGGCATGTTTGCAAGAGGCACACAAGAACCAAACTGATCACCTTTGGTACATTTTAAATGGCCTAAAAAACCTGAATGGTTTGCTGATACTACCAAAGAAAGGAATTAATTAACTCTTACATGTTCAGACAATGCACCAGTCTCAGGAAAAAACTTATTACTGTTCTTCATGATATAACACTCCCCACAGCTTATTTGAGAAGTGCACGACTTACTTGCAGCATGTGAGCAACCAGTTTAAATTGATTCCCTGGTAGAGGAGCAATAGAGAAATCAAAACCTGTGGGCTGTGAAAGTGAAGACGAACAACAGAAATGCATATTCTACTTAGACTGCTATTTCCAGTGCTATTTTCTAAAGTACCAGGCACAAGACTCATCTCAGCTGTTGCTTTTGGTGGATGATTCCCTGCTGCCATACTGGGGGGGGGGAAAAAAAATAAAAATCACACTACAGCACTGAGCTTTCATTTCCAAATCCTTCTCCTAGTACAGAAAGATCCTTAAACAACATTAAGATATACATATAAAAGCAGTATCTTACATTGTACCCCATCCTAATACAATTCTTCCAGGAATGCAACCAATAGATTTGTAAGTGAGGCATTCATTTTTCACAGTAAAGACGTCCAGGTCAAGAAAATCTTTAGACACATCACCTGTGAAAGACACTTCAAACTGTTGGTGGGTTGTTACAGATAACC
Organism: Leptocoma aspasia; assembly: GCA_013399835.1. Lineage (NCBI taxonomy): Eukaryota > Metazoa > Chordata > Aves > Passeriformes > Nectariniidae > Leptocoma > Leptocoma aspasia. Next base: position 1,340,473 of record VXAX01005620.1, on the reverse strand, counting down.
ATGAAAGATTCCTGCAAAAAAGCACAGGACTTTAGACTCCATTAAGCAATTAAACTATTGATGAAAAAACCTGAAAGTTGTCTGAAATAATCAAGGGGATTTTTCATTGCTTTAAAAAAAAAAAAAAGCGCTTGATAGCAATTCTTCTGAAATAAATCAGATAAAGTCCTGAGAAATACTTGGTTGGGACTGGGGGATGACATGGGAAATTGCAGCACTGCTATTCTAAGCATCATAACACCAGCATGTCCATGTGACTTTGGCTCACAGTACTACACCACCAGCTCCCACTGTCCACAGATGAAATGGGCACACAGTTGCAAAGATCTATTTCATGTTGGGCATGATAGTACCAGGAAGGTTGCAGAAAGCCAGAAAGAAGCTCAGTTCAAAAACAAGTTGGAGAGCCCATCCTCCGTGGGTCTGTGTCTCTTTTTGAGCATACCAGTAACATGAATTATATGGTTGTGCCTAAGTTTCCCTACTTTCAAAACCAGACAATGATATTTACCTGTTACCCAGAACACTAAAAAGAGTAGCTGCAAGTCAAGTTCAAAATCCTACTCAAGACTAGAGAACATTAAACATAAAACCACTTCAGGTTAGAGGTAACACTTGATCCAAAATAACAAATAATAAAACATGATAGAAGTAAAACCATCTCACATTTAAATCTTTATACTATATTGAAAAATATTTAGGCAGCACATGTCTAAAAATATACAGTAGACTTTACTTCTGCAAAATGGGACTTGATACAAGACAAATTCATTGCAACTAAGCCATCACTGTATATCCCAGCACTTTAACAACCTTGGAATGGTAATTCTTCAAAGGGTCCCATTATTAACGGCTTCATTCACTTTCAGGTTGTCTGTACAACAGCAAGTTTATTAGCCCTAGAAACAAATCTGTCTGTCAGCAAAGCTGCACTCAGCTGCAGTAGCAGCCCTGATTTTCTCCTTCTTCACCATGTTTTTTGTACAGAGTGGGCTTACATTTTCTGATTTTGCTCCTCCTGTTCCTTCAAAAGAAGCAACACAGCTTGAAGGCTTCAACAGGGGCTTTTGGAAGGGAAAGGTGGTGTTAGAAATCATCACTAATTTAGAAATTCATTTTTAATGAGCTATGGTTTATTTGCTTCAGTTGAACACCATTATTTACAGACACAAGTTAATAAAACACATCACAAAACAAAATTTCAACAGCTAATATTTATAGGTGCATAGTTCATGCTCAATTACTTTTTTTATATGTATAATACATACACATATATATAAAGCTCTCACAATAAGTCATCTCTGCACAGAAAGAAGTCATAGGAAACAAATAAAAACTATCATAAACAATATCAAATTACTGACAGCCTATCAACAAAACATGTACAGAATTAGAAATAAGCAGTAGACACTTAGGTGTTTTTACTTAATATTTTCTTTTTTAACTTTAAATTTGAAGCCACAATATCCACAGCACAACAATGACCCTGCCAACCGGCTTTCATTTCAGCAGGAGGGAAATGCTGAAACAAGGTGGATGCAGTCACAGATACTCCAATCATTGCTGATGGAAGACTTCAAAATACACTGTAAAAACTGTAAAAAAATTTAACAACTGGGCACATTGGAACTCAGCACTTGTACAGGATGGGACGTCTTTAGTAGTTAGTAGATTTCAGGTGATAGAAAGGAAAGGACAGGACTCTCAGGCTTCAGGTTCATAGTCTTGATACTCTTCCTATTGAGGGAGAGCAGAAATCAACACTACCGGTATTTTAGATAAAGACATCCTGTTTTCTCTATTTATTCTACTCCTGCTGGATTCAATGCCCATATATTATGGAGTCCCATGTGACCAGGATATTAAATGTATTTTGTCACATTTTCCAGATTCTGTACAAGTCACGGTACTTAGAGGAGAATTAGACTTTTACAGTGATTAACACATGATTCAGCTGATGCTGCCAGGAACTCCTGAGGCCACCCATGACAATTCACTTGGAGAGGAAGGAGGACTGCCTCTGGGCTGAACAGCATGCCAGGTGCTGCAGATCCTCACACGGGTCAGTAAATTATTTAAAGTGTGTTTAACTATGCCCACATGAGGAGCATCCATAATTTCAGTGATATTCAAGATGCTACACTTTAAGTCTTTTATTGGATCACGGCCTAAATTTTTTATACCTCTCATTTTCAGTCTTATTATCTGTGCTACCATAAAACTGCTAGTCCAACTAACAGTGCATCATGCCATTTATATGAACCTCATTCATAAAAAAACAACAAAATAATTTACTCCCATAATTGCATTAACTTAAGATCATGCTTAACAAAGCATGATGCACTGGTGAGTGGCCAAGCTACTAAAACCATCTATGAAGATGCAGTTTGTGCTGCATTCCCTGTTAAACATGCAAAAAAGGATTCCCCAAAACCCAGGCACAAGTGTTTTGAAACACTCAAAATATTTTCCCATTTAACTTCCTTACTATCCAAAAAGCAAACAACTTCCTGATTCCCAGTGCTATACCCCTGGCAGATCTTGGCCAAAGAGACCATGTTTCTGCTGTGCCCTTGCAGGTCCCAGCATCAGCCTGGGCCAGGCTCACGTAACTCAAGCATGCAGCCTCCTCCTGTGCCCTTCTCTTAGGTGCATTCACAGCAAACACCACAGGAGATTTACCTCTGGAGGCATTTCGTAAGCCTCGTTCTCAGGATCCACAGGAACACCTGTGTTATTCACCATTCCCTCCTGCAGGAAACCTTCTTCATTCTACATTTAAAATAGGGAAAGAAAAGTGACAGTGACTGCTTGCCTCATAATTTCCACCCAAGTGTGAGTTTCCTCCCCATCAGTGGTTGACTTCCTGGCCTGTCCTTTGGTTGTGGGATGTTGCTAGGGGCTCTAGAGAATGAGGGGACATTAGTTGCAGAGAGATCTTCTCCATGTTTCACAGGGGTACCCATGGCAATGACAACTATCATCTTTTTGAACAGCTGAGACCTCATTTTGCCCTTGCCATGGTCAGGCCAAGAAGTCAATCTGAATAAAAGAACAGTACCACCACCAACTTGCTAAGTATCTTTGGAAAATATTTTAATCCCACAGAAATGCTTTGGTTGAGCCATGAAGCAAACCAAAACAAGGGGTTTTTCATGCCTTAAGAAACCAATCTGAGAAAAAAAGTCCCATACAAACGGTTTAAGTATCACATTAAGTTATCACATTAATTCATGTTTAACTGCTTTGGGGAACACAGTGACAGGTATGCAAAAGTGCCTGTGAAAACAGGCCAATATCAAGACACACAAATGAACCAGTAATTCAATTATTTTTTTCTTAATGTTATAGACACATCCATCCTCTCATAAATAATTATTAACTTTAAAGTTTTAGTCTTTGCACAATACATTGCAAAAAGGGGGAAACATGCTGATTTTTTTCTTCTGTTTTAGAACCTAACTGTATTGGATAATGCTTTTTTCCTTTAATGGGTCATACCTTTACACACTTTCTTAGGTCAACCAGCACGTTACTCTAGGCACTACTGGTATACGATACATGGTATGATACCTTTTGCCCAGCTTCTTCCTTTTTTTCTTTTATTATAGAAGCACTTCTGTTTTATACAGCAATTTTAGTAAGAGACTCTTGCAATTAACAAGATGACAATGGCGTGAGGAATAATGTGCTGAAAAACGTTATCAACGGAAGGTTATTATTCTCCTAGAACTACAGATACTCTGTACCATATGAAACAAACACCAAGATAAAAAACCCACAACGTTTCAACTGGGCCAACCCTCTTTGTAGTTATTACTCCAGAAGTTCAGGGAGAAGAAGCATGAGCTCTGCTAGAACAGAGGCTGCTGGCATTCATCCTGAACTGTAAGAAAACTGATATGAAAATAGGCAGAGTGTCTCAATGGATCTATTGTGACCATGCTGATTTATAACAAGTGTTGATCTAGGCACTTTAGAAACGCACTAAAAACCAATTACAGACACTCAGGAAGGAATTAATTTTAAAAACCGCACCTGCAGGCTGGTAAAATAGACAGAAACACAAAATTAAGTAAATCATAAACCAGGCTAATGAGATAATTCTTCAAAAGCTACAAATTATAAGACAGTGGTGCTAAATTAAACTCAGGATACAGACAAAATGAGGATAAGAGAAGCTAAACCTGAAATTCGCCTCTGAAAGCTTAACACAAAATAGAATATAAAATGCAAAAGAGATGGCAGTAAACCCTCTTTACCTTCACAAAGTATTTACCGTGCTCCCCCATTTGCCACATATTGGTTCCCTTTGTGGTTTAACCAGGTGACCTTAGTCATAACACTCTGTTCCTCACTTTATGTACCACCCCAAGCACAAACTGTGACTTCATCTGCCAGATACCAACCCCGTCCTTCCTTGGATCGGTCACCTTTCTGATACATGTGTAGGTACACATACTTTTCATCCTCATCATCAAAGTTTACGATGTGCAGAACTTATATCCATAATATAGACTCTTCTCTTCAGCTCTTATTTCAGAGGTCCAGTATAATGAGATACCTGGTCCTATCACTTCTCAGTGGAGCCAGATATGGTTTTTCCTTTGGAGGTAAGCAGCACAGTCTGTGTGGTGTCTAATTGTTCTGCCAAGCTCCCTCCATGCATGTGCCTGCTCTGAGTCAACACCCTGAGCTGCTCTATGGCACAGACAACGTGGACAAATTCCAAAACGCCAAAGGACGCTGATGAATAAGGTTGCAAGTACCTTTATTTAGGTATCTAATAGGCACCTGTGTCTTCCAGAACTGCCAAAAATTTGGGGTGTTCAACATGAAAGGTAATGTTTCAGGCTTGAAATTATGAGAAAAACTAGGCCAAATTATATTTCTGCCTCATCTTATTAAAACACTTGAGCTCCTCAGATTACTTGATTTCAGTATTTACTTACCTTACCTTCTAAACAAATTTTTAATAGCATTTATGCTTGTCTGCTTTTAAGAAGAGTAGCATCAATCCCTACTAGCTTTGACTGAAATAGCCAAATAGAGTGTGCAATGCAAATTTTACAGCTGTTACTGTGCCCTTGATCCAACAGACCAGCTCTAAGGACTGAAAGCTCCTGTCTCATGCTCTCGTGCTTAATCCAAAATATAATTTAATTTCTGCTTCCCCCAATCATTAAGGAACAGCTTCAGCTAACAATAGTTCATCAAGTAAAACTGTGCCCAAAATCAGGCTTGAGGGTGCACAAGAAAGCATGCATGCAGCTTAATGTTATCTGTAACAGGAAAACAGATGGCAAGTGAAACTGCCAGGACCATTATTAATGACAAGGAAAAACACTTCCCAGCTGAATTTCAAGTAAGAGCTTCAAAGTTTGTATGCTGCTTTTTGTTAGGAACCTCTGCAATGGATCTGGACTGTCCATCAGGATTACTGAGACACAAGGCCTAAAAGACTGAATTTATCATCTTTCCAAGTCCCTTCAGCAAGTTCAGGATGTAGATTTCTCTACAGCTTTAAATAAAACAATCAGCAGATAGAAAAACACAATATAAGCCACAACACCACTGTTTTTTCAAAGGAAGTAAATCACAAGCCATAACAAACCTCCAAGGGAATTCCTTGCCTGGGACAGGTTTATCGCCTCTGCCCAGCTGCAAACAGCAACACAAACACCACCTCTCAATGTTGATGTCACTGCTGTTCAGATGAAGATGACATTACTCAAGGTCATCTGATAAATAAAAATGCAGAGCAAAGGTGACCACCTCATTTTAAATGGTGGCATGCTCTGCTTCTGATGTACAGTCCCCCTAAAGTAAGGGTATCACAAAAGTAAGCCACCACCCCCAGCAACACAGAACCATCTAAGGGACACCTTAAATCATAATTTACCTCCTCTAAAACAAAGAAATGCAATTTTACATTGTCATGATCAGTAATTCCATATCCTACTTCAGTTATGGAAGAGGAAAACCACCCAAAAGACCAATTCTTGTCTTAGTATGAAAGACACATTTTCTCTAGAAGCTGCAACCTCTCTCAACCACATTGAAGGGCATTTCCAGAGGGAAAGATTTTTTTATATTAGATCATCTGAAAAGCTCAACTAAAGCTTCTCAGAGATTAAGTCAGCTTTTAACTGGGGAGCATGAACTCTTGCTGGGAAAACACTTTTAAAAGGGAAAATTACAACTCACCCAATAAACAAGGCATTAGAAGAATGGTGAGGCAAGGACTTCTGCTTGTCCCATAAGGATTGCCTTAAGGAAAAATGAATACCCACCCATATATCAGTTTGAAGCACGGTCACTCTGGCTAAGTTGTGTATTTTGACTCCAGACAGTCTCGTGCCCTCAGACTGCACATTACAAGAAAAAAGCTTTTGTGCTATCCCAAGCAGAGTAGAGCACACTGCCATTCTCAGGCATTAACAGGAGTGTCACTTTGTGCTATCAGCACTTTTGCCTGCCTCGGTAAAGGCATGTGCCTATCAGACCTGCACAAAGCCCATGTGCTGCCAGGCCACCTGGCAAGCCTACCCAAACTTTTCCCAGGAATACGTGGCTATGTTACACAGTGTACACTCTCTCTTCCATGAGGTCCTCTCATTTTGTCAAGTGTCCTTTTACAGACAAGGAGGAGATGGTGTCCCATCATTGTGAAGTAACATTTTTGCATGACCCTGGGCACCAGTTCTGACTCAAAGAACAGGTATGAATATAATTGGTATACAAGAGCATGAAGCAGAACTGCTGCGATGGCTCCAAAACATCGATTCCTCCTGTTTTACTATGGGAATGAACCCTGCTAAGCTCTGTGCACAACAGTGTGACATGACCCACTTTTGCAATAAAATAGTAATCACACTAATTAATAACTCTTCCTAAAGACCTGGCCCTGTTAAAATACAGAATATTTGACAAAACTTCAGAACTATCCCTTCTACCATGTAAACGTCACCAAATAGGTTTTTCTTATTTCAGTGTTTTTGGTGAAAATTGCACCCCATTCTTTCTCTTCACTCTCTTTCCCACCTCCTAACACTTTTGGTGGAAGGGAAGAGACTGTTTAAAATTCCTCACCCATGAAAAAGAGACCAAATGGTTGACTCCTGGTACTGCTCCTATGTCAGCACCACACAGTCACTTTCAGAAGTGTGCATTTTGTCCTCTTGGTGACATGTTGGTGTTGTAATGCCAAGTTATTGCCATCAGAAAGAAGGTAATTTATCCCAAGTCAGAGACAAGAGCAACTTCAAAAGGAAGCATTATAATCGTAATTTAGTGGCTGATCTAAAACACTATACTTTGCCATCTCCCTGGTTAGCAATATGTTTCTTCTCTCCATTATGAACATTGATGGAGTCTTACAGTCATGCAGAATTCTCATGATTACTGGAGACTAATTCCTCCTAGAATGACTCCACATCCTGAGATGAATAAACCAGGCTACCAAACCATCTGCTCTTAGAACACTGATACTGGCAAGAGGCAATCACCCTGGAAGCCAGGAACCACAGAGGTCAGAAGAGACCTCCAGAAATTGCCCACCTCGAGCAGGTTGCTCAAGGCCACTTCTGATCAGGTTTTCACCATTCCCACAGACAGAGACTCCACAAACTTGCTGGATAACCTCATCCAGTGTTCAACTAAATACACAGCAAAAAACCTTTTTTCTACATTTAAGTGGAGTTTCCTGCTTTTCATTTAGTGCCCACTGCTTCCTGCCATTTCACCACTGAAGAATCTGGTTCAATCTCCTTTACCTCCACCCCCACCAGGTGTTTACACTCATTCATCAACTCCCCCCTCAAAACTCACATTCACATTGTTCCATGGTTGTTGATTTTCTGTCTGTTCTTGGGACCTCTATGGAATTTCTCACGCAGATATTGTGGGAGGACCTTTCCTCCAGTTGAAAGCCCTACTGACCACAACAAATACGGTGAAGCTTGCCTCAAACAACTAAAAGATCAATGTAACCTGAGAAGTCATAGCTAATTTCAACAAAATAGATTGTTAAAACTCAATGAGCACCGGCCAGTACATCACTTGTCTATTATTGAGTGCTTTACAATGTAAAACTGTGAACCAATTAAATTTGATTAAATTAAATCTGTGTAAATTAATCAAATTAAAACTGTGAATCAAAAAAGCTATCAACCAAGACAAGAGGCATTATGGAAAAGGCAGTGAACTAGAATAGGGGAAAAGCTGGTTTACAAGATAATGTTCTGGAAAGTCCTTTGAGATCCCAACAAAATGTTCCATGCAAAGCAATTCTAACATAGTCCAATTTGTTGTACGCACACACCAGTTGGTACCTGTGGGAGCGCAAAATAAGAAAATACACATCTAAAAGCATCATTACCTTGAAAAGTTATCACATACTGATAGAGCAATGCCTGCCTGCCAGCCATGGGCATGGACATATACATTTGCAGGCCCAGATGTTAACTGAAGCCCAGTTTCAGTGAATTATTGAATTTGCTGTTGTTACAGTTTGGATAATTGCACTAGTAATCTGTATTTATTTAGGGATAAAATTGTTTACCCCTAAAGCTATTGGTCTTGTGCCTGTTACTGCATCCCAAACCTGTAACTTGGCAGGGCTGTCTCAAGACCTTACTACTGGTAACTCCATGTCCCTACGGCTTGACTAAGCTCATGTAATTTTGGTATTAGTCCCCTTGTGAGAGCTTTTGTCAGGAGCTGTCAGTCACTATATGGTGGCACTAAAAGTAAAATTTTGGGATTCCTTTTTTATACCCTAAGCTGAGCTGTTTCTGTTCCTGTGCAAATTTGCCTCCTGCTACATGTTGAATAATCATTTGCTGTGCTTATGGGCCTAAAATTCTCTTTTGAAAAAAATAATTTGCATTCCTTTTTCTCCAAAATATACTCCACCTGGATACTGTACAGAAGTGAAAAAATAACTGTCTTGCCCATTTGGTAACTCATTTTTTACAGATATTTTGACCATAAAGCCCAACTTTTCTGGATAGGAGAGAAACCCTTGAACAAAGAATCCAACAAGAGGTAAAACAAAGATATGCTAAAATGGCCTCAATTAATTTACTTTTCTAGTCCTAAGATATTATATTCATGGAACTGACAGAGTTATACAGTTATAACTGAGTTGCCAGGCCAGGTTAGGACCCTTCAAAGCTCCTGCTTGCTCATTGCAATAGTCAGTATCGCCAGGACTCATCTGTAAATGAAAAGCATCATCATCAGTCCAGTTGTTTCACTACAGAGATACAGAGATGCATCCATGCATAATCTAGAAATAAAGCAAACTGTTTTAATTATCCCTAAGCTGAACACCTAAGTGAAGGAAATGATGAGAAAGCATTGTGTGAAATAAACTAGCTGTTGCAGGGCACAACTCATTTAGAGTACCAATAATGAAATGAGACTGTCTCCCTCCTTCTTCTCAGATGGAGAGTTGCAATGAAAAAGAGACATTTAATTAAACAAATAAATATCAGCATTAGCACAAATCCAATGAAGGCTACAACAGTGCCTGCAAGTTCTACAGGCTGCATTCTGATTTGCATTTTTATGCCTTTCAGTTGGCAATGACTAAAGCGAAAAGGAAAACAACTGAGGCTTACAGAGATAGGAATGAAGTGTCTGTGGTAACCTGTAACCACAGGTCCATCTTGTCATCTACAAATAGCTGGAAATAATATCTGTTTACAACAACCTACAAACTCTTGTAAATGCCTTGAAAAATAAATTTCAGTACAACACAGATTGTGTATTTTTTTTTCTTTCCTTCCTTTAAAATTCCCCAGTATTACTCGTACAGATGAGATGCCTTCAGAGTACAACAGGAACATTTCTGTGAGAAATCAAATTTGCTGAAACTCAGATTCATGTTTGCATTAACCAGGCTGGTAAAGTTCCTAATTAGATTCCTTCTGGAACATTGCTATGTGCTGATAAATGAGGATTACATGGAGAACCTGCTCATTGCACAGGCCAGACCAGAAGCTGATATGAATTCTACAGCAATAGACATGTGCATCAATTCCAGGTGCCTTAAAGTAAGAGGCTGCCTAGGGGCTGAGTCAACGTGACATCAGCAACACATGTGAATGCATCCAGGACACACAGTCCTTTCAGCTTCATCCTTTTCTGCATCCCAAATCCATGGTGACATTGAAAACTCCACAGGCAGGGAAAGAAAAAGCTACAGCACATAATTTGGAAAGACTGAAGTTATTTCTAATCGCAATATAGTGGGAGCGATGCTAATTAAACATCACATCAGAGATGTGGCCCAGATCTGCCTCTCTTTCCATTCTCTTGAACAACGTAATAATATTTTAGAATAATAGATCTGCTTCAATAATATCTGTCACTATACACAACAAATATCCACTATCAACTTCGTTATTTACATTCTCAAAACTGAAATTTCAGACTGCAGTTCCACAGAAATCTTTAGTCAAATAATACCACTAAGTGCAGTAAGGATTTGGAAGAAGGGCCAAGGACTGCACTGAACTGTTTCCTCGATCTTATACAGTAAGAAGGAACAATAAACAGACCAAGTTTATTTTTACTGTTTTTACAACGTAACTCAAAGACACCTTGACAACACTAAGTGACTGAAATAAATAACATGCACCTCAATAGGAAAACCTGTGTCACTTAGGCACTCACCAAATCAAAGGTGATGGGAAAACAGTGCACAAAAGAAATACAAAGTCAAAGGGTTACATAAGCCAAAAATGTCACCTTAGTGGAAAAAAAGGGAAACCATTCTCTCATGTACTTAAAAGGCCTGTCCAGGGGGAGGGAGCCCTCTCCTGAACACAGAATTCAGTCTACACAATGCACTTGGCTGAGGATGTTGGGAGATCCCAAAGGAGAACAGCAGGAATGATCACATCCTAGAACAGAGAGGAAAATGAAGGAATCTGTCAGATGCTTGCCTGTCAGGAGCTCTACGGGATTAGCTAAACTCATCTGTCCCCTTCTGTAACAGAGGATTCTCCATTCTGTGTGAACTCATTACCAAGAATTACCTCCAAGGATGATGTCTCAACACTACCTTCATTATAGAAAACTAGAACATAACACATGACCTTGACAGATGGCATTAACTAGAAGAATGGTACACATCAGCTTGGAAGTCAGCATAGAAATGAGCAACATTGGTCAGACTTGGCTCTACTAGGTCAGTAAAGATGATTTTAAACAGTGTGGTCTCAGCCAGAACTGCAGTGTTATTTTACCATACTGCATTTAAAACAGTTTGAATATCATAGTCACATTTCAATGTTAAGTACATTTTTAGTACAGATAAACTCCAGAAGTTATTGTAGAGATTCCGTGAGTATATATTCTCTAGGAAAAAATTAAAGGTGAAAAATTTGTTTCCTCTTACAGAATTCTCCACTTACACAAACAGTTGATTCAATGCAATATTCTGTAAAACAGCAACCTCTAAACCATAGCTATTTCTCCTACTCTTAGGAAAAGTCCTCTACACAGAACTGCAGGTCCAGCCACCTGTGGCATTATGAACAGCATGAGTTCCCACTCATGTGGCCCCAGAAAGAGCACATGTTCCAGCTCTGTACCCTATCTCCTGTGACTGTAGTCACAAAGCACTGAAGCAACTTCACTCACTCGTATGGAAGGTCTTAAGGAAAGGGGAAAACACTCTCTCCAGGTAGTGGGAAGAGAGCAGGTTTTGCTCCCTTTTGCTTTTCCCTGGAGTGTGAGCAGACGAGCTACTGCAATCAGCACTGACTCATTTCCTTGTACTCTCCAGCACACTGAGCTGTGGGCTCACAGGTGACCTAGCGGCAGGATGTCACCTTCAAAGGCTGGGATTGATTGACAGGACATGTTACAAATGAAGTGGTCACCCTTAGTTATGATCAGTGAGCATCTCTCTAAAGCACTCCTTCAATTCCAACCTATTACAGCACTTGACCCAGCTGGGGAATTTTAAAATATATTTCTTCTACAGAGTAAACCAGCACTTGCTTTGAAAAAGCTCACTTGCAACCATTATTTGAACTACAAAGGTTTCAGGAGTAGTTCCTACAATTGTGATCTAGTCAGCAGCAGATCAAACACGACAAAAGACTAGAGAGACAGCCTGCATTTTAAAATTTATACTCCTGAAGCAACACTCTTCATCTAGAAGCAAGTATACAGCTATTCCAAGCTTTCACTTGAATTGGGAAAGGTTACGTCACAGTTCAGTGCCACGATGCACAAACATCACAAACATCTCTTCAGCTTATTCTTCTCCCACAGAAGAAGAACTAACTCCTTTTACCTAAGTGGAAATAATTTCTTAATAAAGTCTACTCAGTAAGGTGTAGTGTGTGTATAGAATACTTCATATTTGTGTTGTCTCTCCCTCCTCCCCCTGCACTGCTATTGTTATCTCTGCTTTTCACTTCTGGCCGAGATGCAAGAAAGCAGCAGATAGAAGTCTGACATCCTCTACACCTCTACGCATGAGAGTGGAAATTCAAAGCAACAGTTTCCCAGCCCAAATTCTGTTCTGTCTTTATCAGTATAAGCCTGGTGTAGCTTTGCCCTTACTAAGCCATTTTCCTACTTACACCTGAATGTCTGAGAGTAGCCTGGGTTTATGACCCCCTTTTCAGACCCTTGCTGCTCTCCCAAAAGGGATAGACACCAGAAAAATCTTCACTACTATTTCACATACAACAAGTCATAAAGAGTGTATGTTTGGATGGCCTTTGAGGAGTCACGCAAGTTGCACCTCTGTTTTAGGCAGGTTCAGCTTTCCCCAAATTGTTCCCAACAGATGTCTGGGAAAAGCTACTTAAAAGCCTTAAAGTAACAAAGGTTTGATACTGGAAAAAAAAATATTACCCTGCTTCATTTCAGTCTTCTCTGGGCTAACCCAGCTCTTTCTGCCCACACAACACTTTTAGGAAAAAGCTGTGGAGCATCCACTACCCTGTACCTGTGGTGTTCATTTATGAGAACCGCAAACAAGTTACATCTTGCTAGAATTGGGATGTGGCCACATGGTGTTTGGAACAGAGCCAAGTGGGGCAGAGATGCTGCTCACCATATTGCTGAGAAGGAAAAAGAGGGCAAGCCCCAGTGGTGCCAAAAGTACAAAAAATACCTGAACCAGGGTGACCTGAGGGTGACCTCAGCCATAGATGAGACTTGCAAGGGGAACTGTTGCTGCACTGTTTTTACCAGAGGGAGCCTACTATTAATAAATTCTGTTAAACCATTTGACATTAAAATGCAGAGCTGCTTTTAAAGGATCAAACCATCGAATGTTAGTTATTAGAATTGTTAAAATGACACTTTGCCTCTGGTCCTTTCTTAATCACATTAGCTCCCCAAACTTCACCAGCTGAGAAGGGGCTGCCCCTGGGATGCATTTAAGTCACAGTGAAGTCACCACCATAAACTGGTAGAATTCACAGGAAGCAGTCAGTCCCACAGCCACTAGGAACAAATGGCAAATACCACTTTTCACATCAACTCTTCTGATTTGAGAGAGGGTATTCTAATCATACTCCAGCCATCACCCTCTTTATATTTAAGCATACCAGAGGAAAAATGATGCATACACACCATAGAGGCAGCACACAAAAAAAGTAGTTGAGATAAAAGAATTTATTCTGTTCACAACATCCAGAATAGCAGGTAAAACCACAACTTTGCCAGGAAGTTTTGAGTGAAATACTGCTTAGTAATTGCACTCATTACACCATCTACTTTGGGGATAAATATGAAAAACCAAACCACTTTTCTTCAAATTCATGGCATAACAGTCAGCTACACGTGATTTATGGAAGCTGAGATGAAGCTGAGGAAGAATAATTTCATGTATGTCACATCAATGAGATAGATTACCAACAAAGCTTATTCTATGAGGCAAGAATGCTCAGTTCTCAGAAGGAATGAGAGAACACATGTAGAAAATTAATTACAGTTGGTACAGCTCTTTCTCCTACAAGCCATATTCGCAGATCCTGAACAACAACACATCGCCTGAAGCGATGCAACATTTCCTCCATCATAGTGAGAACCTAAATGCTACTCTTTTGTATTTTCAGAACAGAGAATGAAACAAAAAGACTGGCAGGATGAGTCCATGCTTCAGGAAAAGATGTGTACTTATCATATGATTCCCTGTAGCTCGAAAACAACACAAAAACCTATCTGCTACCAGCCATAAAGATGTTTCTCTGCATGTGCTGCCTGATGAACACTTGGATAACAATCAGAGCCAGATCTTTAGAGTTATCCATGCCAATCTGAACACAACTGACTTGACTCCAGCCACAGCTGAAGGCCCAAGTGTTTCTAAATGCTCAAGCAGTATCAGCTAGGCACTCAGCTGGTGAGTTCACAGGCAAACACCATTTCAGAAATGACCCATACCAGAAAATATTTCTATGGAATACAAGGCTAAGAGTAAATGTACTTCGAGAAGGAACAAACAAACTAAATGAAATTCAGCATTATGCTGTATCATCATCTTTTAATAACAACCTCCAAATAATTCTTTTTCAGTTATCTGATAAGTATTTGTGCATTCCCTCAATAGGGGTATTGCAATGGCTCTCATTAAAGTATGATAATTTCTGTAGTTGTTTAGCATAAAGCCAAATGATGTGTTTACTGTTCCATAACAAGCATTGTTCAACAAGCAGATTTAATGAAGAAACATAACAGTGAAAAAAACAGTGATTTCTCTTACACATGTGTATCATATCTGATACAAGCAGGAAAACAAACCAACTGGTCCTTGTTCTCTGGTTTAGTTGCCCATGTGCCTGGAATTACCCAAGAAAGGCAGTGGCATTGGAAAAAGCAACAGTTGACTGCTCTAGTGTTATTAACCTCTTTCCCGTACTTGTAACATCTTAAACATAAATATGCAATGTGTAGATGCTTAGTGGGCTACATTTACCTAAAGTCACTCCTGCCAGGATGCTCTCTGGACCATCTAGCACCCTCAAAAAACTGTTTACAGAATGTCACCCTAAGACACAGGAGAACAACTAGCACCTCAAGTATTCAGAAGCATTTTTCTGAATAGATTATTGCAGAAAAGAAGTTCAATGCATTCTTTGCAACAACAACAAAAAACGTAAACCATATTGTGTGGCTGCATGGTACTTACTTACCAGCTGGACTTAAACCATGACATATATGTAAGGAATCCGACAAGAGAATCTTAAAGTAACATTGCTACTGAAAGCTTAAAAGCTGATCTACTTCAACTTGAATTATTTTTAAACATTTAAATGCATTCATTTGATTCAGCAAAATATTTTCAAGTACACACTTAAGCAAGTAGTTAGCTCCATGGAAGAGGAAAGCTTTCACACAGGTTTAATACTAACAGAACATTGTAGCAAATCAAGAATCACCTTCAGAAATCCAAAGTGTTTCATGTGCCAAAAAATCAAACTACTTAATACGGTAAGGCAGGACATCTTGGAAATTTGATGCAAACCACTTTCATCCAGCGAGACAGGCTCAGCATGTATACATCTGTAATCTCCCAGATTAAATCAGCGAGAAGTGAGCTTTTCTACTGTACCCTCATTGCAAACAGAGCATTAAGATTCAGATATAAAGAGACAGCATCCAAATGAAATGTGTTCCTAACACCAGCTCCAACAACTCCGTGGAAACCAACATTTAAGTCAAAGCAAACTTAGGAGACAACATTCCCAATGACTATTCACTGCAGGAACAGAATCCCTTCAGCACTTGAGAGTTTTTTTTTTCCTGCTGCTGATTACCCTGTGCAGAGGAAAAATGCTCTAGTGCTTTGTGTTGTGTGGGTGATGCTCCCATTTCCCAGCTGAGTTTGGTTCAACATTTATAGAAGGAATAAAGTACTCTGAATTGGCTTCTATCAGTAAAATGACTCAGTGATCACTGCGCAAGTGGGAGGACTTCAAGCATTTGACATGGCTTCTCACATTCTTGCTGTCACAAATGCAAATGGTGGGGAATTTAAACTCATTCCTATCTTGTCATTTTAAAATCCTAAAGGGACCTTGGATCATTCTTTGGCCTGTTAAATATTTAGCAGCCAGGAAGAAAAGATTTTTTTCCTTCTGTGATGGTTTAACTGGTTTCAAATCTAATACTGCTTCCTTTATGCAAATACAATGTATTATCATTTGCCCACCATTTTCCTCAGAGGGAAAAAAAAATCCCTTCAAATAAAAATTGGTCTGCCTTCTAAACTAATGAAAAAAGAAGACAGAAGTAATATAAACAGACAGAAAATAGGGCTGTGAACCCCACAAGCTACATAATCTGCATGCACAGAGCACACGTACATCTTGGGCGCTCAAAAAATAAATTTTAATTACTCTGTCCCCCCCTTCAAAGCTAAGTGCCTTGGAAATATTGGCTGAGGACATGCTCAGCTTGTTGAGGGCAGCACTGTCACCACCCTCTTCAGAGGCATAGGGCTTTGGTCCTGAGGGCACCAATGCTCCTACTGCACTTGAACCTATTAATCCCACTGAAGCACATGTGGGATTTCATCCTAATATTCATCACACTCCATGAGGAGATGTGTCTCTCTAACCTAGGAGCTGAAATTAAGCACCAGGGAGCACTGAGTTGTAACCAGCCCTGTTGCTCTGGCTCAACTCTGCTAGCAGCCTGAGGAGAGATGGCTCCTGTAGCCTCCCACACAACCCCTCTCCCGTGCTTGTTAGCGCGCCTGTTACATTAATGACTCATCTTCACCGTAAAGCACCAGCTCAGACTTCTCATTAACCACCCCAAGTGTGCTGCCTTCTGCAGTTCGCTCAGAGTCCCCACTAATTCAGGCTTCAGCATTACAAACAAAGGGAAGGAGTTTGTGGGTCAGGCCCCACACTTCAGCAAGGACTATGTGACTTAACAGAAAATACCTTACGGTCAGAAAATCTGCTTTTTCCAACCCAGTGTTGGGTAATTCCTGTATATTTTTTATGAGCCAAAATAACTGCTTTCAAAGTGTGAGTCTTAAGTGGCATGGGTGGCCAGCAGGTCACTCACTGCTGGTGCATTCCCAGTGATAGGCTCAGACAGAGAACTAGCCCTGTACCACAGCTCAGTCCACCTTTCCTGTAGAAAAAACACTGACTAGCTTGTTGAACAGTATGAAAAACCTAGAGTAAAAAATGAATGCACTGTACTGCAAATTGATTTACCCTTCAGGGCAAGGGAAAAAAATTCTCTCAAAATATTCTGAAAAAGGCTCTATACATGTTATGAGAATGCCACTGAGAAGAGCTGCAGGTTGTAATGCGGAAACACTGACTTTTCATGGTCTGTGGGCACTTTCTCTTATATCCCAGCCACCACCAGATTACATTCACAGCTCCTTCTTCACATCTCTTTGGATTTCAATTACTGTTTCTTCATTATTTCTGTAATAACTTCATTTTATTCTATTTTACAGATGACCTTTTTTAATGCTAACTACAAAGTAATATGGCTTCCTACTCTAGCTTAAAATGGGTTTTGCACAAATAAACACCAGGGCAAAGTGTGCTGTCAGCAAAAAGTAACAGCCTACAACTGATGTAAATTTATATCCACCCACCTGTTAGCCCATCAATTTATTCTCTTATAAAATGTCAAAGCACCTGTCAATCATGCAGACAACGTGAGAGGCTTCACCACAGAGACTAAAAGCACAACTCTGCCTTCTATCTTGCCACACCACTGGATGGGTGCACCATTCAATACAGAGGTTAGAGCCCACACGCCGTAGATACAGATCAGAAACTTGGCAGATATGTAAGCAACCCATCAAGGCTGTACCACTCCTTGACACGTCAGTTTCTTAAAATACACACTAGACACCACATATGGGGTATCCATCTAGAACCACATATTGAGCAGGTGTATACCAGAGCAGCTGCACTGACTTCAGACCCCATGAGTGATCACTTATCTATCCCAATAGATTGCTTATCTACCAAGGCTATTTGTATTATTGGAGCACCAATCCCCAGATAGCTGGTTAACTTCAGTTAAAGAGCTGTGCTTTGTTCAAGCCAAAAGCACACATCTTCACATACAGCTCTCTCTACAAAGGAAGGGGACAGCTCCTTCCCTGACTGAGACTGCCAGATTGAACCTACAAAAGCCTGTAACACCACTAAGACTGGATACGTGGATAATTCCCCAGCATTTGTATCTCGAAAACACTACTCAGTTTCCTTCCACGGGGCAAGTGTCTGCAGCTACCCTAAAGGAAGTGTTCATTCCTTCTTCCCTAGCCTGCTTAAAATAAACACCTTTCTGGCACAGAGAAAAACCTACTTTTAGACATGCTACATATGAGCAATACATTTTGCTTTAAGACAACAGACTGAGACCTGAGCTTATGGCAGCAAGGGGCAGCCCACAGCTGACAACACTCACAGATCAGCTGAGCTCATGTCACAGGCAGCATTGCTTTTCTGCCTGAAATACATTTTGTTTCCCCTTCTGCTTTAGTTTTTTTTTTGGTTTTGCACTTTAGGATTACTCACTGCAAACCCAGAAGCCACATGTTGCTGCCCCTCAAAGTCCCAGCTCCTCTGGTGAGTGGCCCCTTAGTGAGGACCTCACCATCCTTATCTCACTGTGCTTTTCACCTTGGGTAAGAACAGTCCAAGCCCAGTCAGCACTGACCTGGGTAAGGAATGGTCTTTTGTTACACAGGAAAACGTCCTGGCTCCAGGGGCCAGACTTCTGGAAGTGATGAACCTTCTATCCTTTACATCCTCAGAGAACTACCTGCCTTGCTCCCAAGCCCTGGTCATTGCTGGATGGCTGTCAGCATTCAATTCCAGAATGCTGGCCCAGTCACTGAAAAAGGGTAAAATGCACTGCTGACCAAACCTCACTCAGCACTCCAGCTTGAGCAACACTAATGCTGTGGTTTCATCACACCAACTCTGTATTTTAATTTACTCAAACACTTGAAATCTCAGTAAACCACCCAGTAGCTGTTAAAGTCTCCCAGCACAGTAAGAGTACTCAGGAAAATACTGAATAAGCTTTCCAGTTCAAATACAGCAACTTGTTATTTCCTTCCATAATACATTGCTTTAGTCAGGGCAATCTGACGCTGTTCAAAAGCCCACATTTAATCAACAACAGTTCAAAGTTGTCTTCCTACATGGGAATTTAAAGTAATTAACTTCAGCTGCTGAGCTTGTTAAGGACACTTCCCTGTCCAACACTCTCACACCACCTGAGCTAGGACTGAGGCCCCTTCACAGCTACAAACTGCCCCCCCACCCCCCAGCCCCCCAACACAGGACAGTTTTCCTCACTGGCTGGACCCCAGGATTGCCACAGCACAGCCTCAGATGTCTCCATCTTTTAAGTACCTTAATCATGGTATAATAATAAAATTTGAGCTCAAGCTGGTGACTCTGAGGAGGGATTCAGAACAAAGGAGCCTCTGGGCTTCTATACCCTCACAGTCAAAAGGCAGGAGAGTCTGGAATGATCAGCTCCTGCTGTGTCCCTGAGTGTCTGGTCCCCTGGCTGGGCCACAGGTCCCAGGGCCCTCTGTTCTGCAAAGGGTCAGCACTTCATGGCCTCTTGCCCGGGGCTCGGGCTCCTGCCCCCAGAGCTCAACCTGAACTCAACAGCACTACAGCCAGAGCCTGAGCTACCTGCACCGAATACAAGCTTGCCAAAATGCTGAGTGAACTCACTCCGCAGAAATTCCAGGCTAAGTTTGCACCGGAAAGTTTTGCTGTACTAGTGGTACATATTGGGAGCAAGCCTGTCTTTATTGATATGTCTATACCCACACCAATCCTTGCAATGCAGTTCTTCCACCAGCATAGCATATTCTGAAAAACTTGCTCAATTTTTTTTTTTTAAACCATAAAAGCTTTGTTGACATTTGGGATGAAGTTCCTCAGAAAGCTCTACCAATATCTGTCTACCTTCTAAATATAAGCTTCTTCAGACATCTATCACATCCTCCCATGATACACACAGAATCTGTTCAAGCTTTTTGTACAGTCAGTGACAGATTTAACTCTGCATTTGCCAGATTGGGAATAGCATAGATGTGCCAGCACTTCTCTGACAACATTTCTGTCCTTTCTCATCAGTTATTAGACTACGTAGCTACTTCTTGTCTCCCAATGCCACATAACTGCTGAGAAAGAGCCTATTTCTAAGTTGGTAAAGTGTACAAGCAAAAGAAAAGGCCCTCTGATACTTGTTCTTTACAAACTGCACAGTAGGAACCAGCTCCTAGTCCCTTCCCTGGATAACTTCTCCATTTCCCTGACTGCTTCTTGAGATTCATTTGGAAGTGTGATGTGCTTTGCACTGCTACAAAGCAAAATAACCTCAGAGGGTTGTCATGGGTTTGAGGTCAAGGGCATGCCATGTTTACTTGTGATTTGTTTTCTTTGGGAAGTCTTGGAGAGAAAAGCCAAAAATAAAATGCTCACTGCTGATACAAAGCAGTGCCTCCCAAGTGCCAATGTTTGCACACGTGCAGAGGCACTCTAGGTACCAGATGTGACCATAACAGCATCTCTGCTTTGAAAACATAATGATTATTCTCACTTTTTTTTTTTTTTGGTTGAGAGAAGGAAAAGGTTGAAATTCAGGTAATGTTCTTCAAAAGACTGCATTAGAGATGCAAAGATAAGCAAAGCACTCAGAAAATCATGAAACACCATCTGCTCTCTTTTATCTTCTAATGTCTATCAGCATCACCAGTGTTGCCAACATTAGTCACCCTCCTCATGATATTGGGTGTTTTTCTTATGCTCTCAGCTCTCATAATCAAAATGATACAATAGCAGTTTATTTAAAATAAACTAAAAAAAATGGTGATGCCTGAGAAAAACTGGTGCAAGTCAGAAGCTCAGAAAGGCGGAAGAGTTAGAACTACTTAGATAGAATTTAACTGCTGAAATTTGCAATGATATTAAGTATAGTCCAGGACCTATCTTTCAGAGTAGCTCAGCTTCCACAGAGGTACCAAAGGGATAATCACACTTAAGACCCAGGGTAGCACACTGAATCTCTCAAAAATCTGCATTTAACTATGACCACAGAACATCCAAAAAATCCTGTTGCAAGCCACATTTTTACATAGGCATAGCTCATGACAGAGAAGTCACCTGAACTCTGTGCCTTTAGAAGCCAGGCAATACTCAAACACTGAGCCCTATTACAGTCTCATTATCTCCTCATGTCAGTGTCCAGGAGAACAAGTGCAGCCTCTGCCTCTCCTACCAACTTTTCACTATCAGGATTACATCTTACTCAGCTGTTTCACACAGCTATTATTTTTATATGAAGTGAAGAAAGTATTTTGCTATTCTGAAACATGAAGTATGTCACTGCCACTGCCTGCTGAGACCAGGGTGCAGCTCATGACAAGTGCTGTAGGCACTGGAGAGGCACCAGCAGACCTTGGCTGGCAGGTGGAGCAGGGCAGCCCAGGAAATGCTGCTCAGAGGTGTTTTTTTCAATGACTCAGCACAGCTCAGTTGGGACCCAAATGATTTGGGTCCCTTTGTATGTAGCCAGCAGCTGGGAAACACATCCATTATGCCCTGCTCCTCACCTGGTTACATCCCTAGCACAGCTGCCAACCAAAACCTCAGCCTCATCCTTTGCATTTAATAAGATCCAAAGTCTTTAAGCTCATCGTCCTGCTCCTCCTGTTTGAGCTGCAGAGCAGGGGCTGCACCGTGTGAAAGCGTTCTGTTCTCTGCACACGTGTTACAGCCTGCATCTCTGCAGGAGGCTCTGTGACTCACGGCTGACTCATGCGAGACCTGGACCACCAACAGCATCGATCACAGCCAGAAAAGAGAGTACTTGCCCTCAGGTTAGGAGCTATTTTAATGCCATGTGTGTTAAGGAAGGAATATGCACAAGCCAAGGTAGCTGGTACAAGGAGACTTGGAAGAAGATGATGCTGCCCTAATCCCCAGAACCCTCACTCAGCCCAAGCACTAGGGCTTCCATGAGGAATATTAAACTGACAACAGCCACCAGCTGAACTTGAACCACAGCACCCTGGCACCCAAATCCCGCTCAGAGCTTTTTGCATATACCTATTTGAATTCACACACCCACACAAGAATGAACCCAAGCACACACTTCGTCTTTTACACAATCAAGTCCTGGTCTTTCTGGCACGGTCATTTGTGCAATGCATTTTTCAAAGTTTCATTTCTTTTCCTATCTGTATTTTCCAATATTAAACAGCAAAGTTAGTAATTTTGTCTAAGTGTTACAGCTTCCCCCCTGCTCCTGCCAAGAAAGGGGAAAACCAGGATTTCAGAACATTTGAATGTTTCTTACAAAGTCACCTCCCTCTCTCCTTCCAGCCTCAACAAAGCAAAGCCATTTCTCCCCCACATTTAAAACCACTGAGCTCATTAACTACTTAATGAGTTTTGTGCTTTCCTGCTGCACAAGCCTCAGTCTATTTTTCAAGTTAAAACTTATTTTTTGTTGTCACTTCTAATAACAGTTTTGTGCACAGAGATTTCCTGAGAGCCATGTGGACCAAGATATGTTGCTTCACAGTAGGAAATTGAGAAATTGGTAGAACAGCAGCACTAAAATTAAAAAATTTATTTGATATGTCAAACCAAACCTACAGCACCAAACCAAGGAGCTCCTTATTGTATTACACTAGATTAGGAAAACACAAGCAAAATCTGTAAAATATAGTGGAAATAGAAAATTTGAAATCTTACCAGGTATATTGTATTTCGTAATATAATTTAACTGCACAGTACAGCAAAACTGCTTCAGCATTGGGCATGTATATCATAGTTTATTCACTGCAAGTAACTCTGCCAGTAGAGACAAGAAATTATAAGTTGCCTGTAGGGAATTCTTTTGGATGAATTATCAGAGGGTGGTTGAATACTCAAAACAAGACATTTTAGAAACCTGTTTCTTAAAGAACATCCTCTTCAGTTAGTCCTTCCAGAAAACCAGGCCAGATTTTTAATTGTGTATCCGTCAGTGCAGATCATCTAAATCAATTATTTCTATTATGCTCAGTTTTTAGACGTTAGTTTTAAGAATGAGGAGAGAGGAGAAATCAGGAGATTATCTGCTTGGTTGATCTCTGGCCACTACTGCCAGTAGAGCTGCTAGGGGGAAGCAGACAGACATCCACACATGCAGGAATCCATCTTTTTAATCTACTGCAAATCAAATCAAATGACCACCTGGGCAGTATTCAACAGCTGCCACTAACAGCAGTCACCAGCACATGTCTAGAAGGCACCTTTGAACTAATTAGACAGCTTCCAAACAGCAACAGCTTTCCAACAAGTAAATAAACATCTCTTATATTGTCACTTTTTCAAGTCTATATTTTACCTGATCAAAACCATACAGAGTTAACATACTTGGCATTAAGCAAAAGGCTCAGATCCAAAGTCAGTGCCATAACTGCCAAAAACTTAGTCAGTTTTGGATTGAGCTGATATTCATGCCATAGGCTTAATAGTCTTGGATGCTTAAAAATTATAATAAAAAGCATAATATGATGCTGTTAGCCTTAACACAAGTCATCTGCATCATATAAACTACTCTAGCATCACCAGAATTTTAAACCTGAATGTTAGTGCAAGTGAAAGCAGGTAGGAAACTGTGACATTGGTAAGTATCATAATTTCAGGAAGTATACAGTAGCTGAAGAAAAGGCCACTGGCAGCATCTTTCTCCAATCCTTCAATTAACCTGTGGTGAACCATGAAGAAATGACAGCCTTGGTCCTAGGAGGGAGAGGATATGTGATGGACAGTGAGGAGGAGCAGAGGAAGTAGTTTTTAAGAGTAACCATGTAAGCAGAGTCCACAAATCACCAGCAAACAGCTACAGAAGAACTAGAACTAGAGAAAAACCAAGAATGACTCCCTCCCAACAGGCAAAAAAGTATGCTCCTAGGTCTTTGTAGTAACTTTTCCTGATTGGAAAAGTGAAGCCAAGGGTCTTGTTGCCTGCAAAATGGGAATAATTAGGGATCCTACATAGCCATTTCCTAGCAGCACCCGTACAAAGTAGCTTCTTCTATCAATTGCAAAATAATATTTTTTAGAAGAAATTTATCCTGACATGCACAAGTTTACAGATTCATACATTTTCCTTCTTTAAAACATTTATGTTCTTAAATATAGAAAATAATTCTAGGCTATTTGGCATCTCATAATTTGGCATAAAATCAAAGAACACATGTAAACAAAAAGCTTCAATAGCACACAAAATATTTTCTCTTAAGATCTTACTGGGTTAAATCAATATGAAAAAAGGAATGAAATAGCAAAAGGTATCATTACTCATCCAACTACCATGGTATAATGAAAGGAAAAGTCTCACAGTAGGTTTGATGAAACTGTTAGTCCTTAGTTTTGATGGCTCTGTTTCTCTAGAGATTCTGACGAGAAATATGTGAATGAAGTGAGGAAACAGATTTCTCAACTACTCAAAACCCATGAAGAAATAGATAAAAGCAAAACCCCAAAGCTAATAAGACAGCTTCAGACACCATACATTCAATCCTGCTTCCCATCACTTCCATGTAATGCTTCAATTTTTTTTTTTTTCTAACATTGCCATTATGCTACCTATGAGCCTCAGTTATTGGGTAACTTCATCTTCACTCAATCACCTTCTGGACAACAGATCACTCAGCACAAAATATCCTGGCTTAATCCATCTTGCACAGGAATGATTTTTGGGAGGAGTGGTGCTCAAGCTCTGTCACGGAGTTAAAGGGAGATCAAAAAAGTCTACACACATCTGTCAGCCACACCCATGAATTTCAGCCTTCTGAATGCTTTACTGAACACTGTGCTGATGTTCACCTCGGCAGAAATCTTCCCCTTGGTTACAATGGCATGCCAAGCTCATATTTTACACAGCTAAGGCAGAAACAGCCTACCAGCTCCGCAGGTAGGGAAACAGACTTATTAGATTGTCAGTGATTAAATGCAAAGCTGCAGCCAGTTTATGATAGACCAGAACTGTTCCTCCTACTTCTCCAGCAGCCTCTGTCCATGGATCTAAATTGCAAAGTAGCTCAAAGTACATCCAAAGCATTTTAAGCTCTGGAGTTAAAAATTAATTTTGCCTAGCAACATGCCCTTAAGTTATCTTACTTTCACGGAAGTTGTTTCAGTGATCCTTTTTGTTACAGAGGCAGCTTAGGCTCAGTATCAGCCATTTCATTTACAACTGGTACTGAAAGAACCTGGAAAAAGCTTTACTTGACCCATCCAACCTTGAATTTTCTTCCCTGCATCCTGCACTAATCCTTAACTGAGTATCACTGCCCCCATTTCCCCAGAACAACAATTCAGGGAAATTACTTGGTTTTTTACAGTACAACACAACATATTAATTTGATTTTCTCTTGACATCTGTGAGGATGCATGGAGTTTGCTGTGAGGTCACCAGCTGCAAATGTCACCTCCCATATTTTTGCTTCTCTTCACTACGTGCTTGTCTGCCATCAAGTAAGTTATCCTGCATTATTGCCAAGTGTCTTTGCTTGTTTCCCAGGACAGAACATCTAACTGGTAATTATCACATGTACAAAATTCACCAGCTTAATAACTACACTCCAGCTCATCTAAAGATGCTTTGACAAACCCTTCACATATTCTATCTTCCCCAGTTTCACCATATGAAAAATGGTCCTTGTCCTTTGAACACCTTATTATCTCTGACAAAAACCCTCCTGGCATCTGCTCCACACACACACACAGCTCCCTCCCAAATCCTTTGCAGGGACAAGGGACATAAATCCTATGTACAGAACAAAGTTCTCCTCATTTAAACAGGTTTTCAGTGGGAGTCATATGAAACTTTGTGTACCACCCAAATAATGTGGTTCAGGGTGAAGATTTTTTTTTTTCCAAAACTCCCATTGTTCCTGAAGAAAAAGAAAGCCTAACATCATTTTTCAGCCACATTCTCTGTATTGGATATCCTGCGAGATCTTTGCTGATCACTTTATATGCTGATGCTGCTTTTATTTTTTTTTTGCCTGTTGAACTAATGTTTTCTTGATTATTTTTACATGACGTTCTTTGGAAGAATGCAGATGGTTTTCCCAGTTATGCAGCTCCCATCATTACGTTCGCCACAAGTTGTGTACCTCTGTTTTGGCCACATCCCCTCATTACTTAGTGTAATTTATTAATTCTGATAGTCATTCAGCTCCCATGCTTTCAACCAGAGAAAAATAGCCCATATTAATGGGCTATAGTAATGCTTGAAGGAACTACACTACCTGTCATTCCTTCTGTAATTCCTGACACTTCTGTCCATTGTCCTTGGTAGGAGAAGAAAAATTAAGGTGGGACATCATGAGTCTTCTCTTCTGCTGAAATGACCATGTGGGTTCACTTTCTGTTCCTGCAGGATCTGGAGTTGGGTCCTCAAGGTGTAGCTAACCATATCACCTGTGAGGTGCATGTTCCTCCTTGGGCACACCACAAAAGCAAAGCTCTAGGGCCAGGCTTCACCAGGTAGTTGATGCTGAGATCAAATTGTTCACAGTAGGGTTATGCTGGCTGAACATGCAGTCCCAGGTTTTAGTGTTGCAGTGATTTCTTCACCAGTTTCCAGCAGGAGTCATAACTCATCACTAAGATGTTCATAGAAGAGATTTTTGACACACATTGTGGCCATTTTTTATTTCCCTGCTACCCTGGTTCTAAATCTCAGTTTGTCTTGATTCTTCTTGAGTCAGACTCCTTTTAGCATTTCTAAGGTCATTCCAAAAAATGACCAAGAACCCTAATAAACTTGCAGAATTATTGTATCCTAATTGTATTCTAACAGGGAATAATTTAATTGAAGCATAAAGGATGCTGAACTCTAAGCAACTGTAAGGGAAATTGTAACTAAGCCAACATAGTGAAAAGCTCACCTCCTCAACTTGCAAAATCACGATCACTCCTTTTGCCCTAATGGACACAGCTACAGCCTTTAGAAAATCCTCAATTTTACATGCTCCTTTCTTTCTCTCAAGTCTCTCTGTGGTGGTGAAACCATTAGAATTTAAAACTGAAGGGTCTGGCTAAGGAGTTTATCTTTGCTAAAAGAACACTCCTTTTGACTAAAAAGCTAACAGTCCATGATGGTTTCCAACTCCCCCCTTGTGAGCTTGAACCAGAAAGGGGAAGATGCCATCCCAGTGCTCTCTCACTAGGGCCACAGTAAATCAAGTTTCTGTCCAATTTGCCCTCATTTGTACTTGCATTGTTATGGACTCGGAGTCCCTGGAGCCCCTGAGAACTCTGTACCACATTTGTTTTGAACACAACAAAATCCCCTCTTTCTCAGAGGCCCAAACAAATGAAACCAATGACCTTATTTCATTCCCTTCTCCCTAAAGGAGCACTAATTTCAGTGCTGCGTTGTAGCTGGCAGAACAGTATGTCTTACAAATTAAGCAGTGAGAAATAGCATTCCCAACATCACATTGCATAATGCAAGACACTGAAATTTACTATGTTATTCTCAAGCCTTAACATACTGTACTCATCTGTTCACAGAGCACTGAATCCTCCTTTTTAGAAAAGGCTCCTACATGTCCCATGCTAACAAAGATGACATTTACCAGTTTTACCATGAGTCTTTTTTCTCCTCAATTAATTTTTGTCATGGTAGGAGTATGCCACTTATTTATGGCATGCATTTGGGTGGAGTGTGGGGTTTTCATCACCAACTGGAGGAGTTTTTGTTGTTGGACATTTTGGCCAAAGCTGTGTTAATTTATGAGTGGTTTAGAATTAGTAACACTGCGGAGTCCTACTGGAAGCACTTTAGGAATACCTATTTCAGGATAAGTAATCTCAGATTAGACACCCTGAAGTTAAAATCCTAATTATGGGTCACTCAAAAATTGCCTTGGACAGTGACCTAATTTTTGATGCTAAAATGATATCATCTACTTTATTGCTCCTGAGAAGGAAGCAAAGTAATTAGTTGGTGAATTTTAACAAGACAACCAGCAATTCCAGTTTCTTTTACAGGGAAATAGTCGAAATTGCAGAGTTACCTGCAAATAAATCTTCACTAAATTGCTTCTCCACTGCCAAAAATAGGCCCCCATTGCATACAAAGTAGAGGCTAATGGGAGAAAACTGCATAATTAAAACACTAAAATGTGTATGTTATTCCACTTTCTCATGCAAACATTGCTTCTCTTTCCCAGTCTTTGAGTAAAAGCATCCCATTTGAAGGAAACCTTCCCTCCAGTTGCTTTGGAAGACATAAAATAACCAGCACAAGCCTACACAAACAAAGTAAAAAAATCCCAAGCCCCTAGAAGTGAAATACTTTAAGACTTCTTGCAAGTGTGGTTATCCTCTGACCAAATACTCTATCAAATACTTGACCAGATGTTTAGGTGGTCCAAAATGAACACTCAGGAAAGTCAAGACAACCACTGGCACTTCATGAACAAAAAGCCAACAGTCTGGGTGGGGATTTGAGAACTGCACCAGAGGCACTAAAGCTGCTCACAGAGAAAATCAGTAACTCTCGCACTGAATGCCATGGCCAACAACTAAACACAGCTGAAAATCCTGCTCCTGGATGGAAACAGAAACACAGGCAATAAAACACCAGAGCAAATGTTGCCTGACAAGATTGCTTCTTTTGCACAGAATCCTAAGATTAGTTGATTAACGGTGCACAGTTAAATTAATCTAGTTAGATTTTACCCAGGCAGCTGGTGTTGTACCTCAAAAATCTTAATTTAAAAATGAATTCAAATTTATTTGAAAAAAACCAAGGGCTTTTGAATTTAAGCTGCAAAGAAAGAACAACAATAAATGACAGTGTTTCAGTTTGAAGGAAGGTGTCTCATCAGTTACTAAAAGGATTTTTTAAAAATATCTTCCATAAAAGATCTGTGATAGAAAAGACAGCGTACTAGTCACAGATTTAGAAGTGGTAATGAAGTGGAAGAAATTCTGATTACTGGCAGCAGAACAGGAACAAAAAAAATCTAAAAACTGAACCTCAAACATTAAACTCCTAGAATTTATCCCAGAAATAATTTGTTCATAAGCTTAAAACCTCACTTAAAAAAAACCCCACAACCATTTGTAGCAGCAAATCTTGAAAATGTGAGCCAAGTGTAACTGTTACATACATGTGTAAAATCCAAAAAACACCCAGATGACCGCTCAGAGATGTCACATCTCCCCTTCACTTTTGGCTGTTAGGTCAGAAAACTAAGAACAAGAGCTTAAAGGTCAGCAAAATTAACTATCTCAGTAATCTTGCTACAAAACCAGCATCCAGCTAAAGCTCATAACACCCACAACTTGAAGGCACTGTCTTTACAATGCCTATTTTAAAAAGTATCCATGAGAAGCTGCAGTCACACTAAGCCATTACGAAATATTTCAGAACACTCATACAAACACAGTTCTTGTAACCATTTCAATGGCATTCATTATTCATTTTATTTACATTCTATTATCATACATATGAGAAGCCACTGCAAATATGCACGCAGTAATGTATTTGCACAGCTCCTTCAAAAAAGGCTTTGTGAGCTTGGAAGACTCTCTATCCAAGAGCAAGAACATCCAGTGCAATCAGTGACCAAATGCATGGTTCAAATAAACTGCAAACAGCAGACAGAGCAACTGATCGGTTGAAACGGCCAAATAGTTTTAAATAATGGGAAAATTAATGGAAATTGAAATCTGTTCCCACATCATTTATGGACACAACAGCTAAAATCTCAGCATAACAAAGTTTTGAAATAAGTATTAGAAAATACTACAGGAAAAAGATGGCTACCAGGACCAAGACTGGGAGATTATCCTTTTTTGTCCCCCCCAGTTTGTTATAATCATTCAGTCTAAGACAAGAACAGCACAGCTCTACTGGATGAGCAAGTTACATAAAAATGTACAACTGCCCCTTTCCCATTTTATTGCAAGGCAGGTATTTTTCAAGAACTGTAAATAGAAATTCAGTTAACATCAAAAAATATCAGGATGATGAGCATTTCAAGGAGCTCAGATTTGATATTTCCTTGATCATCAACTTGACCTTTGCCTGCTGAACAGCACAGAGATAAGGAATGATAGATCAGCTGTCTTCACAGATGAAAGCTAAAGGACCTCAAATACAGCCACCAGTGCCACAATAAAAACCTTCAAGTGGGACACTAGCTGCAGAGGGTTACACGGATTCCAATAACTGCTCGACAAGTTGAGAGGTACCACAGGGAAACAGCA
Organism: Leptocoma aspasia; assembly: GCA_013399835.1. Classification (NCBI taxonomy): domain Eukaryota; kingdom Metazoa; phylum Chordata; class Aves; order Passeriformes; family Nectariniidae; genus Leptocoma; species Leptocoma aspasia. The sequence continues at coordinate 1,310,183 of VXAX01005620.1, read as the reverse complement.
CTTTTCATACAATGGTTCTGACACCTCTGATTAGGAAGTCCCTTAATTGAAAATCCCTCCTGGCAAGGGAAGAGCGAGACCATGCCCTGCATGTCCTGCATCTTGGAGACGAGATTTGCATGCCACATCAATGTTTATAACTTTTCTTAGGTTGTTATATCTGATGCATTCATAAACAAAACCGCTACAGAACTAAAACATCTAATGCCCATTTTTTTCCCGTCCAAAAATCAGCAAAATAATAACACCGTAAGAAATCTCGAACATTTCATTGATGGTTGTAATTTCAATAAGCACAATGAACAACTTAAATCTACATTACAAATCTGGCCCAATGCTGAAACAGCAATACCAAAAGATGCAGTTCTGAGTCTGAACAACTCCACTCAGTGTCACATTTGAATTTCATGCTGCTCTGTGCAACTCCCCCTTGCCTTGTATTAGAAGCTTTTAAATAAAAATGTTATTCAAAGAGATGCTACCAAACTTTGTTTTCCTGTTACTATAAGAAACTTTATCTTAAGAGAACTGAAGACAGTCATCCCCCAACTAAAAATTAAATTGATTTTAAATTTAAAAGGACAAGCAATTCATCCAGGTTGGGCTGTGCCTGACTAGACAGATGGCATTAAGATTTCTTTCAGTGTTCATAAACTGAAAAAGCACAGTTTCTAAAATGCTTTAGGAGTGCTGGTGTGTATTAACCAGTAAATAGTTGCAGGTGAAGCCCCAGAGGATGTTCCAATAAACACTACTGTAGGTGCCTAAATCAACACTGTGGTAGTGAACCTGCGCTTACATGTCCATGTTTGGCAGACAGTTGACCAATTAAGGTTCATACCTCTGAAATCAACACTACTAATAGGACTAATTAATGTAGCTCATATTCTTCTACTTCTCAAACAGCAAGAGAAATCCAAGCTTCCTGCCTTGCATTTCCTACAGAGCAGAAGCATCTGTTCTGAAGATGAAAAGTGACATTTGCTTTTAAGTTCTATGAAATAATCCCCATGCTTTTCAGAGTGTAAGGGCTAATGATTTTTGTCAGCTTGGATGTTTCAGGATCCTGTTCTAGTGAGCTACATTTCTGCCATATTTTTTTTCCTGGATAAAACACAAGTAAATCCCAAAGCAACAAAGCTTGCACAGCTGCAAACCCTTGAGAGGTGTATTCCACTCCATCCATCCAAACTATACTCTTTTGGATACAGTGTGACTTCAGACTACCACTACAGGGGTCTTCACCCAAAGATTACTAAAAAAAAATTGTGTTCTACTTACAGTTCAGACTGCATGCGAGGAAAACACTGTGGCTGCTTAGAGGACGACCCCTGTGACTTGGAAACATGGTTTTGTGGGTCAGGTCCATGCTTACAAGTACAGAAAGAGAAGTATTGACATAGCAGCTTCAGGCCAACACCAGCCTGTGTGTGTTCCTCTTCAATGCAATCCACTAAGGCACAAGGCATTCTCCTCCTCAGCCATGCAAGAGGTGAAGTGATGTACTCTCCACAAGGACTGGACTCCAAGGTAATGTAGTGAATGCTGAGAGACTGCCTAGGACTCATGGGCTCACCATCTTCTAAAATGGAGTAGGTCCATACAAATACAGTTATTCCTGCAGCACCCGTATCTATCATGTGTGGACTGATGCTTGTTCAGGTGGTCTGAATATGTATTTTTTACCTGTACCTTTAAATACTAACTGGCACTGAACGCTTAATTCAGTTTCCCATCTCTTTTTTCCAACAGAAATAGACATTTCTATGTGGCACTTGAGCCAATCCTGTCTAAATAATGTGACACAGAAGGAAGAGATTGTCAAGCAAAACGTGCACAGAATGGTACTGCTATCAGATCTCATGCTACTGCATGTGTGTTCTGGTAGGAAACACTTCAAATACAGCCCAACTACTAAGATGAGACCTAAAACACAAAGAGGAAAGAATTAGTACATGCACTAGAAGGCATGGTAAAAACAAGCAAGGCAAAATTCCTTCCTTGAAATTAAAAGTGTAATTACTTTGGTGTGAAGTTTTACACATCTCATTTTAGGAGCTGCATGTCTACTCCTCTGAAATGCCCCCCTGTTGTAAACACGTCTCCATCCTTGACTACCAGTAATATGACTGCAAAAAACCAAATAATCCAAACTCCATAGGAACCACAAAATTGCCTCTGTTCCATTTCCACCTAAACACTTTTTTTTCCAGTGATGGACATGGACAAGGACTAAAAGATAAGGCTATTCTACCACTCTGGCTTCATGAAGTAACTGAAAACTCAAAGGCCACCAGCCTTGTGATTGCTATCTCACATCGAATCAGAAACCCCCATTACCTCACAGTAATTGTCTGCTTCTCTGGCAGTATGAAGACTCTAATTGCTTATTACTGTATTTCAGAGTCTAAGGCAATGGAGAACCAAACTGCTTGGCTTGTGAACGGTGGAAGGGAAAGTAGTAGAAAAAAAAATAAAGACAGGGAAGTTCTAAATTATTACTGCTTACCTCAGAGTTAATATCATGATCTTTCAGAAGGGAAAAGGAGTTAAAAGGCAGTATATGCCTTCACAATAGACTAAATGCCTAGAGACACAATAGCACTTCAGCAAAGTAAACAGATGACAGTCTGGACAATCTGTCCAAGAGCATAGCCAACATCTGTGCTATTTTTTAACTGCAAAGCACTTCTGTGCAATGCTCAACTGATCATTATTTTATATATTCACAGCTGAAGAAGCAGTTTCCCTGACAAAAATATCCTGCTGCCTGGCATTTGTACTTTTTACTAATATCCTAATTATGTTACTACTGATGACCAAGAAATAGAATAAAGTATTCAGTAAGAAATATGGCCATGCATCAAATTCTCAGATTCTCAGATGATCAGTCCACACAGTCTTGAAAAACAAAACTATTTATATGGCATAATGAAGTACTCCAAGATAAAACCAATTTTGAATGGAAGGCAAAGTAGAAATCAAACACCAAGTAAATGGAACAAGTTTTCTGTTGAGTAGGTTTGACTGACAAGATCATCCTTACTTGCTGTCAAAGAGTGACAGTCCACGCTGAGGTGGCTGAACAAGCACTGAAATAAAAACCTACTGTCAAAGGAAGTAAGAAAACTTAACTGCCACCAGCTGTCACCGTACCAGCCTTACCCTCTTGTTCTTAGTCAATTCTAGTTGCTTTCAAACCTTGCCAATCTAGAAGACATATCAGGTTGACCAGGAGTACAAGACAGAACTGACAGCTGACAGGCTCCCAAGAGCCCTTCTTCATGCACCCAGATACATCAAATGGGAACAAGGGATTAATTTAACAGACCCCAACATTTTGCACGGTAAGACTATGATGTTTTTTTGTTGCTCTGTACTATTTGGATATTATCCACCCACTGCTTGATGCCTCTGGAAGAGCAGCTGCCCAGATGACTAACATTGACTCCCACAATGGAGAACAGTCCAGATGCTATGGAAGAACAATACAAGGAACAATGAAAAACAAAGTATCTTAATGTCACAATTAAAGCCCAAAAAATCACACACCCCATTTATTTACACCCTCTAGAGAGTTATATAATCGTAACTCAATAATGCCTGGTGGCAAAACTCTCTGGATTTCGGTTTTTTGTTTTGTCAAGGATAATTACTACATTTTTTTCTCTCATACACCACTTTATCAGACGATGGTTGAGATTATTAACAAAAATTTCAACACTGCAGCATGCACTGCTCCAACAATGGAAGATAACAGAAGTCACAACTGTTCAAATACAGTTGTGTATTTGAACAAATAGCCCTAATATGGCAACATCCCAAGGGCTGACTTTACTTAATGAAACTATGAACTCCTTTTAGCTAGTACAGTTAGAGACCTCACTCAGAAAGCCTACTGTTACCAGAACAACTACAAAATTACCTATTAGCATTGTTAAAATATGCTAGAGTTCTACCTCGCCAGTTCTATACATGTGTATGTACTTAAGATTATGTTATCAATATGCCCATTGACTTCTGCTTGTTTTTCTTTCCATCACCTATCAAAACTTCCTGCATTCTTAGCAGCACCAGTGGCTGCAGTTCTGTTTACCTGCTCACCAAAGCACTGTTGGGTGCCTGAAGAATAGCAGTCTTACCCTTGATGCACTTTTAGTTTTGACATAAATGTACTAAAGCAGTCAAGCCTGTTTAGCACTCCTGAACAAAGAATCACAAGAATCGTGCACTCAAGCATAAGCAGGTTTTTACAGTCAATGATTCCCATGCACACCCCAAGTATTCACAGTGCTAGTCCACAGAGCATGCAAGTGTTGCACTCCTGTCCTTTAACTTTAGAACTGAAGCAATCTGTGCTTCTTGAGAGGGACATATCAAGTCATCAGCCAGAACAGGAGCTTCTTGGTCCATCCCCCCCTCTCCTTGCATAGCTTGGATCCTACTAGCAGCCCTTGTGTTAGCGACTCATCCAAAACAAGTGAGAGAAGGAACTTCATGGAAGGCCTCATTGTGAGGAAGAGAGCTCCCTCTTAGGCAAAGATAACTTATATTTATGCACTTCTTTGCCCCCGTTTCTCAAACCAGTCTCCAATGCTGGCCACACGCAGAATGACACTTTGTGAAAGCACAGTGTGTTCAAAGAGCAACCAACAGCTTGCTGGGTGTTTTGAAAGACAAGCCACAATCCCTGGGGATGAGCCAGCCAAATTCCTGCCTCTCCTCCAGAAGAGATTTAAAAAACCCCCAAAAAACCAATGCATCTCAGATACCACAATCAGAAATTATGTGATGATCTTACAAGGGACATAACAGATGAGACACTTCAACACAAAAACTCTTCAAAAATACGCTACGTACAGTAGCTTTAAACACAGTCATGTTTTTAACAGCTACATTGAAATGTTTTTTTGCAAGTAGTCGACAGTTCATGTCACAACAAAAAAATACAAATGATTTCAAGTTTTCTTCCTTCTGAAAAATGTTTGGTAAACGCTATGACAGGTTTGTTTCTCTCCTTGAATGCCAGATCCATTCAACTAATTGTAAAGAAAACCCTAAAAGTCAACTTGAGCTCTCAGTTCTCCTGGATCATCACTACATTTTAATAAAGATGTATCTAGCCAAGCTACATACTCAATTTCTCCTGCATAGCCACTGTGGATAAAAGCCTTCTACCTGTTCACCCATGGACAAGCAAAGTAGCCTTCAATAGATTTACAAAAATGAAGCTGAGCATTAGGGCAATAACAAGTCTACCTTGACTTGCACATTGATGATTTGTAAGGAAAGCACCAATCCAGTTCTGATCCCCTACCAGTCCACCTGGGAGGTCGGGGCAGGAAGTGCCCATAACAAACACTGTGTAAGTTCTTTACACTTTGTTGAAACGGTTGGCACCTTCCTCAAGTGTCAACATCACTCCCAATGATGGAAAGTCACTGCCCTTGCCATCCTGGCAGAGGGGAGATTGGTGTCTATCAACACACAGCACTCATCATTACTTCCACAGGACTGCTGCAGAGATCATGGCAAAGGAGCAGGGAAGGTAATGGCAGGGGGGTTGGAAGCAGATGATCTTTAAGGTCCCTTCCAACCCAAGTCATTCCACGATTCTCTGGTAGAGCAACATGATGTTGTACTGGACTGATGAAATAGCTAGTCAAAGACTGCTCACCCAATGAAAACCAATAGGCTAGGACAGGACACAAGAGTGCTTGTAGGACAAATGGACTTCAGGCCCAGATTTTAACATACTATAGAACTCCCTGGACAGACTTTAACTTACTGCAGAATTTGGAAGATATTATGATTTTATTTTAAACACGGATAATCAATAAACACGAAGCGCATGGCTGCAGATTTTTCTTAAACTTAATAATCTTTGAAAATTGCTTTTGTCCATCTTTCATGCATACAAACCCATCCAAATTCAAGATGCTCAGAATCTGCTAATTTTCTTTCTCCTTGGGGCAAGGGGCACTAATTAGGTGAGCTAGTGAGATGTCAGCCTTGAATCTAGGAACACTTGGGTGGATGTAATGCTGCACACAGCTCAAAATAGGCCTCAGGCATTGAAGGGTAGAACATGAAAGCAGAAGTGGAGGATGTGACATGATGGACCCTACACAGATCCTTTCAGATAATTTGAAATCTTAGCTGAATCTGTGTCCCTGTAAAACAACGACTCACCCTGCTTTTCCAAACTACTCCAATTTTAGATGCTGGGATAGATATTCAAAAGCAGTCAGCACTTACAAAGTTCTGCTACAACTAAGTTTCCGGGCAATTATCAAAGGGATCAACATCAGGACAAATGCAGAGCACTTACAAAAAAAGAACCTAAAATGTAATTTCTTCTTCCCAGGGGATTCACATTTCTTATCAATGTTGACCAAAAAGGCAAAACATCAGGCTGCAATATTCCAGTTCCAGGGCATCCCATACCCCTAATGAAAAAGGATTAGAGGCTGCCTCATGGTGCTTGAATGCAAGGGGAAATCAAGAACTACCTTCTACTCTCTTCTCCTCCCACTCATTCCCTAATCATCAAATATCCCCTACCCAGTCTTTCCATCCTTCCTGAACCCAGCTCCTCCCCACCATTGGCTCTGATTCCACAAACAGAGTATTGCTAACGGGAGGACACAGAGAAAGGTTGGGTTTGCCATCTCTCCCAGTCAAATCAGTTACTGTTCTCTTAGGCCAACTTTAAATCCAAGATAAGCACAGAAAACTTGAAGCAACTCAACGTCCTTAAGTCTCTGTGGAATGCATTAGGCTGACACCTTGACTAGCTAAAATCATCCATTTTATTTCAAGTACATCCGATAGGTCTCCACATTCTCTTCATGTAGCCTGCATACTAGGATGAATTCCCAAGTCTGACTGTGCTTCAGGAGGCCTGCAAAAGCTTTCCTTCCCATAATGTACCACACACAATCTAAAGGCATAGAGCTGAGCTAAGCAACAGAGGCTGTGAAAAGAAGAAAAAACAAATCCACCACTATTCATCTTAACTGTCATCAAGATGTTTACAAATAGATTTCCAAGCAAGATCTAAGCTTTGCTTTTTTAAGTGGTTTCATTACTTCTCCCAGCCTCCCCTGTTTCTCAGTTTGGACAACAGCTGGCATTTACAGCAGTCCAACCAGCCGCATTATGAAGCGTACACCCGAAATGTAGCTCAGGGTAAAATCTACAGAGACAGCTAAAACTTAAAAACTCCATCTCATAGATGGTGTGTAGGAGGTGGAAAGAGGCACTGCTAAATTTGTTACCTTTCCTGTGAATGATGAGTACACCACCCCTTCCAAAAATAGACCACAGGGGAAACATTATGCTGGTGACTGTGAAAAAGCAAGCTCACTAGTCTGGCTCAGACATCAGGTCAGCTGTATGTGAACACATGCCCTCCTCCAAAGCTACTGGAATAACTATTACTTAGGTTTTTCTAAAAAAGTAAACACATGGACTCTACTGAAAATAATGATGCTTAAAAAAAAGGCACCCCCATTTCAAGAAGCTGTTTTATAAATTCCACACTAACAAAAGATGACAACCAACCTAAGGCTCCTAGTAAAAACTCCCGTCTTCCACCTGTTGGTCTGACAACCCTGCCCTGCATTCTATCACAACAGCCATCACTAATCGCTCCTGCCCTCACCTTTTAAACTTTTGCTACACAAATATATGCACATAAAGCCTATCTCCATCCTGTGGACAAGGAAGAGAGGGTAGCTGCTAAATGTGTTGGTCCAGCATCATCAAATACAACAAATGCACTTCAGAAAAAAATCTGAGATCACAGTAGGGATGAGGAGAAGGGAGGAAATCTTTCTTTCATCTGAAGATCTGTGCAAAGCCAGTGACTGCACTCCTGACCTGTTAATAATTTCCTCCAGAGAGGGAAATTAATTCAGCCTCCAGCTCTATTTGACCTCTAACCTTCCTCTACAAAAGAATTTGCATACAGTACGTCTGAACTCAATCAGTTGTATCTTGAGGGATTTGTAAGATGATCTGCCACATGCACAAAATGAAAAATGACCCAGCCATTAAAACTGACACTAATAGTAATCTGAACAGAGTCATCTGTTCAGATCAACCATATGAAGTATTAGCTAAGTCAGACAGGGGTTAAACAAGCATCTCTGAGGGCAGTCCTTGAATGGCTAAGATATGCTGGTTGTTAAGTAATGAACTGAAGTGCTTGATACCACCAGAGTAATGTTATTATTTTTAATTGACCTAAGTATATTCATTAGGCAAAGTATAAGTGTTTCATGCACACATGTGTAATGTCGGTCTTTTTGCCTGTGCTCATATATGTAAGAAAGATGTGTGGATTTTTTCTTCCCCTACTAATTCTCTGTGATAGTTTTAAGGCCCGAAGGGTTCATTGTGGTCTTAAATGAACATGCCTTGCCCTGGAGTGGTGTGAAAAATTCTTTAAACAGTATTATGGAGATAAACTCTACCAAACTGGCCAGCAATTGCATACATGCTTATAATTAAACCACACATTTCAATACCTTTCAAGTATTAACTTATTACAAATTACTAGCTTAGTAATTAAAACCACTTGAAATTAGAAGCAATCAGAAGCTCACAGTGAGTTCTCAACACCAGAGGTGCTAACAGGTTTTAGAGCTTCCAGCCTCCTTCCTGAAGGCTCACACAAAATCAAGAGAACCTACAAATCTTAAAAGTGCTCTGTAACCCAGCTCAAATGCCCTTGTCATTTCCTTCCCCAAGCACATTTTGCATTACAAGCTGTAAAAATAATTTTCTTTAGATGTGACAGCTTGTTTCAACCACTGCTTCTTGCCTTCTTCATCTTGAATGGACATTCCCTGTTAGAAATAGAGGGTCTCTATGGATAAGTAGAGATTTCTCGTGATTGACACAACCTGACACCTTAACTGAATTTTTCACACCACTCCAGGGCAAGGCATGTTCATTTAAGACCACAATGAACCCTTCGGGCCTTAAAACTATCACAGAGAATTAGTAGGGGAAGAAAAAATCCACACATCTTTCTTACATATATGAGCACAGGCAAAAAGACCTACATTACACAATTAAAAGGTATAGCAGAGGTCAGCCAAAGAAGCCCAGAGCCTTTGCTTCATCCCACAGCCCCTGAGAAGAAATATGCATGGCTGATATAATACTGGCAGGGTGTCAGCTGCTCTAGGTGATGGCCCTTCTACACGGGATGGAGGGGGAGGTGGGACAGAGGGATTAGGCTGCTTCAAAGGCACAAATCCTGTTTTATGTGCTTCTGAGGGAGAGGAAATTAAAGACAGTTCCTCTTTCTGTTCATAGCTAACCCACCAAGCAGAGTAAAAGTAGTTCTATACTGGCTGCATCTCCTCATGTTGAGCTTGATTTTGACTTTTCTGACCCAAGTCTGGCAAACCTCCAGGGCACGTGCTAATAAAGAACAAGGAAATAGCTCTGAAAGCTAACACCAGAAGCTTGGAGGACAATCAATATGTCCAATACACTTCAGAATCAGGCTTTCTGCCTGCTTCAGTCTTTTAAAAAGCATGTTTTTTTGAAGGACAACCTCAGCAGCTTACACCTCCAGTCTCCTCAGAGGGAATATTTTGCCTTAGATAAACCCCTAGCAAAAAAGATGTTTGTAATCTAAACGTTCAGATGCATTTCTGAGACATTCAATGTAGCTTTGTGCCATAACAAATTCCAGTGTCCAGATATACCATGGAAACGCTTGAAACACTCTGAGACAAGTACTGAAAAACTGAAAAATTATTACCAATCATCCTTATCCAGGCCACTTAACTTCCTCTAACAAATAAATTAACACAGTTGAAAGCAAGTGAGAGCCAGAATTTAATGACAGTTTACCGTAAAAAAGATGGGTCATCTCTTCTCTTTCATTATGTCCTAGCAGCTTCAAAAAAATCCCAGTCATCTGCAGGCTATGTCCAAGCTTTTATCAATTACTCCACAGATTCTTTAAGAAGTTCTATCAGTGGTTAAAATGGCGTATCTCATATGAAACTAATATTTCCTCATCACCAGAAACTCTGGTGATATAAACTTCCTTTCTTCTGATAGTAACAAGAGCACTGCCAGTAATTAGGTAGTCCCAATAAAGCATCCCACCTTACTTCTTTCATCCTCCCTCTCCCTCTTAACCTACAGGATTTCTTTGGGAGGGAGATGATACTTACTCCACATTTCAGTTCTTCAAGTTTATACAACCCTCATCATCACATCAATCCAAGACCTTAATTTGCTACTCATGCCTATTAAACATCCCGCTGCAGTGCTTGGCTGAATAGACTACACACATTGTAGTGCTTCGCCAAAATGCATTTCAGCACCATAAACTTTCACTGCTAGCTAAAAAAACCTGCCAGCTGCAGTCCTTTTTACAACATCAGCAGGCTTTTACAACATCAGCAACCAGCTACCATCACAAATCCTCTGGAGACAATGACTTCAAGACAGGCACAGAATGAATCACATTTAAGCTTCTTTCCTTTCAAGGCTTACACACCTTCTTGGCCAGCAAAGGAAAGGAGCACTGGAAGGTGCCAGAAGCTGTAAGGAGACACAGTTACCTGCTAATATTTGGAAGCTTGCAAAACTCTTACCCTAAGTTGCACGAAACTGCCACTTTACAATTTGCCCAGCTATCATGGGTTACATGAAACTACTTCCCATCTGAAATTGCTGAATCTTTCACACAAAGTAGGCAAGAACAGGAATAGCTGGCATGAACATATATCATCCCCAAATGAACTTAAAGTATTCCTCTCACCAAGTAGCATCTTCCTGAATATTTAGCATAGGATTGGCAACTATCTGGAACAGGAAAAAATTCTGTGAGTACTGCATGAAATCCCATTGATAGATGCATAGCAAAGACTGGGACACTACGAAATGGAACTGGTTCCATAGTTAGCCTGAGAGAATTTGATAATGCAGTGGCCATTCCTACACAGGGGAGAGCAACACAGAAGCCTGGATTGTGCTGTGGGGGCATATTAGGTAAGTTACACAGAAACAGGAGATTGATGATACAGGAGGTGGAAGGGAGTCCAGAGTAAAAAAGAGGGAGGAGACATAGCACATTACAGACAAGCAAACCCTTATAATAAATGCAGAAGGCAGATTCCTGGTGAAGGATGGGGAATGACTTTTGCTTCTCTCTCCTAAGTTCAAGAAAAAGAAATTGAAAATGGTGCTCTATTAATAGATTTTACAAATATTATCTCAATAGCATGACATGAACAACTCCTAGTGGAGAACATGTTTACCCTTCTATCAGCTGGCAAACAATTCTTCTTGGAGGCCAAGGGAGATAGGCACATTCAGTGTAAGATGGGGGTACTTAATTTCCCCACAGTCAAAGATAAACCTGAGGTTAAGCAATTGCTGGAAAACAAAGAATAATATGATGCCACCCAAAAGCTCCTTAACTCAATCTCTCCACAGATAATTAGGAATACATTATGGTCAGAAGCAGTGAAGGCAGCAGGTGGACCCTGAAGTTTTTCTCACAGCAATGAAGCCATTAGGAAACCAGGAAAACTCTCAAGACCTGTATATTACACTGACATTTGCTCCTGAATTAATGAAGAGCAACAACCTCCAGGATGTTTTGGTAACACCTTACAAGTTTTCTTTCCTCAAGTTCTGCTTAAGTCACAGATATGAATGCATGGACATGCTTTGACAGAGAGAACCATGGTCTTGCTTCAAATATTATTTTGCCCTCTGGGAAAAAATACTGGCAACATGCCCCACAGTAAGAAAAGTATGTTCTCTGCCACCCAGGGAGGTCAAGCATAAGTGGCTATTCAAAGTTCTACCAGCACTTCAACACCCTCTTCAACAAACACAAAAAACTCTAGCACTTCTATCTACAGTCACCCATCTTCCACCTTCTCTTCTTTTCCCCCAAGTATTGTTATTTTCTGTGCACATTCATTTTTATACTGCCCAGCCTAATTTTAAATATTTCTAACAGAGGTGCTCAAAGTAACATAAAATTCATCTACTCATATCCAGAAGTGCTACCAGAACATGCACATACCTCCAAGAAGGAAATGACAGGTCAGAAAATCTTATAAAGAAAAAGTAAAGTAGAAGAAAACCATTGTATTTCCTTGCTGGCTTTATGACATCTGTACCATTCCTATTAATCAGCATATTTTCTGTGGGCATCATTAGCACATTTCATCAAATAAAATTTCCTGTAAACACTGGAGTCTGCTTCACACACTCCACACTGTTCTTTACTATGCCATTAGGCAGTATCAACATATACTAAACTACATATGGGAAGCTTGCTCATGTGGAAACACCAAGAGAAAACAGAACTGCATTAAGTGATCTCAGCTGCAACTGTAATGTGTTTCCAAAATAAATTTAAACCACTAAATCGCAGCCACTTGCATTCCAAGACTCACAATTCATACTGGATTGCAACACAATTTCACAGGTCTACTGACATTCATACCTCTGTACAACCTAGATGATTCATGAGCTTTCCCATCAAAAAAATACATGTGCTGTCATGAGGAAGAGATTGGACTGTGTATATAAAGCAGATTCCAAACTTTAATATCACTTTGCTATGGGTGCCTTATGATTCATAACAAAACAGAGTTTGCTGTTTCTAGAATATGGATTAGCTTTATAGAATGAATCTGTTCCAGATATTTCAGTACAACACACCAGAATCATTAATTCTGAGATCAATAAGAAAAGCTCTACCAAAATAAATCAGTCCAGCTACACTACAACCAAAGAGATATGTCAGCTCACTGACAGTTTCACTTCCTTCAAGAATTTAAAGAAACAGCTAACAAAGGCTTTCTCTTAAGAGGGTCTTCTGTGAATCAGCTCCTGAGCAGTGTGGATCCCCTAATGGGAAATCTATCCCTCTTTCTTCCACCCTCAATCCATCTACAGACCTGTACATTACACTGACATTTGCTCCTGAATTAATGAAGAGCAACAACCTCCAGGATATTTTGATAACACCTTACAAGTTTTCTTTTCCTTTTTCTATTAAAAAAGGAAATATTGCTAACAGCTGCTAAATATCCTCTTTGTTTTGCACCAGTCACTCACATCACACATAGATCAAGAATAAAATGATAAGGGAAAAAGAAAATCTACCCCAGACTATATGCTCTCCACATTATGATTCAAATAGAAATTTGAGAGCAAGTGTTGCCTGACTGAGGTTCAGCTGTGACTATCTGAGCAGGTCTCCTATAAATCATCTAAACCACTTCGGTTTCCTTGAGGAAGACTGACTGTGCGCTAGTTATCCCACCAGAAACCACACTGTGCAAGCTTGCAGGGCCAGGTTGACAGGGCACTGAGAAACCTGGTCTAGAGGAAGGTGTCCCTGCTTGTGGCAGGGGGTTTGGAACTAGACGATCTTAAAAGTCCCTTCCAACCCAAATCATTTTATGCCTCCAAATCGCTGCTGTAGCTGCTCCCACACACCAGCCAGGAGTGTCACATCACAACAATGGTGAGGCCCACCCTGAACAACCAGCACACTCATCTCTCTACATTGCACAAGACCAAGTGGCACTGCTTGCCTCAGGAGTAAAGGGTTAGACCTACAACTGCCTGGCAGGACCACTAGGGAACTAAATTACTTTAATATATTTAATCCAATTTATCCATTCTCTACTGTGACTTTTATTAGAGCCATAAAGGGTAAGAAGTAGTTGAGGAGGGCAATTAGATGCTGTATCCCTAAAGCCTGCTTGCTCTACAGTATCTACAGGAAATATGTTACTCCAGAAGTGAATTGGGGGAAGGTTATTTCTGCATTTGGCACATCAAAATCTTACTCAGTTTCCTTGCTTAAATGAAAGCTTGATGTTTTGCCCATACTGAACACTCCGAGAGATCTGCTTGTTCCAACTAAAGAACAACAGTTTCAGTCTCATGGAACTTGCACTCACAACCCTGCTTTTCATTGGGGTCTGTTAGCCTTTTGGGACACATCTGGAAAATAGCAAAAAAATGAACGCAAAGGTGAAAAACTCTCTAGTTCCCTTTCTGAAAAAGGAAATTGAACATCTCTGCTCCACAGCTTTTCCTTTGTGTTTTTAGCCAAGCTTTTTGAAATTAATTGACTACCTATAGATTGGAAAGATGGGGAATGGTGATCCTTCAATAAGCCAAGCATCCTGTACAGTATACTGAACATTAAGGTGGTCAGAGAACCAGGAGATCTTCATATTCTACCAAAAGACACGGTTCCACCTACACCCAAATTCTGCAATGATTAGACCTACTTCTAGAATCATATTTACAACAGAGTACATTAAAATTAATTTCACAGACTTAAGGAATTTTCCATGTGGCATGTCAGTATTATGGCACTGTCACAAAGAAAACATAATAAATAGATCTCAAAAGGCTAAAAAGAGACAGAACAAGAAAATGCCTGTTGAAGATTTTCAATTACCAAGCTAAGCATTTTTACTGTACGCAGGTAATGAGGAGAGCACAAAAGCAGTGTTGGGGACTTCAGCATTGGTATTCAAACTTTGGGAACTGATACCCAAGATAACTTAAGTAGAAGTCAAAATTCATCCCTAAGTTATTTCTACCTAAGATTTCTACAGAAGGGTTTCTAAACTGATCTGTTTCTAGAAACAAAGTGTACAGTGCAAAACCTCAAGCTTTCATATTCAGCTTCTTCTATTTTTCAGCTATAGATGGTAATCAAAATTTCTTTGGGAGTACACAGAAATCTCAGTTTGCAACAAGACAAATCAGGTATCTTAGAAAGAAGTGCTATCACTTACATTTAAGAAATTGGTGCTTAATAAGGCAGAAAAGCATCCTTCCTTCTGCCACTGAAAGACAAATTTTCAGGCACACTCACAGGGTTTGCATACCTTCTAGTAAGACTTGCCAAGCGAACAAATAACAGATGACTGGAGTACACTGTGATGCTTAGTGAGTTGCTCTCACCAAAATTAAAAGGTGTTTCATCATGCCTTTAGTCTCAGCAATGCACCATGTCTCATGGAGCTTCCCTGTAAGAAGGATCGAAAAGGTTTCCACATATTTTTATATTTTATTATGGTGATTCCCCAAAGTGGATTCATTAACCCTGGCTCCGAACAAAGTATAATGTCTGTGAAAAATGTTGGTGGTTCACAAGATTAGCTGTTCTAGAAAAGAAAATCAGTAAGAAAAGAAATAGCCTAAATCTGTGGGTTCCACTGCACTGAATGTTTATGCTATGACACTGTTTGAATTCTAAGGAGTGCCAGGAAATGCAGGGGGTGGGAAGGGGAGATACAGCAAATTTACCATTGCTTTTACTCTTAATTTTCACATTAAACACAATTAGCAAGGGCTCCTGCTTAAGTCCCATTTTCTGTAGAAGAAAACACCTAATGCCTAAATTGTCAGTCTTGACACATAGAGACTTCCACTAAAAAATTATAGCTTCATAATTAAACCAATGAGTTGTATTACCTGCTTGGGAAGTGTATCGCCTACCTACTTGTTACTTGCTACTGTAATTTTTTCTTTTCAGTGCTATTTACTGCAAATATGTTAAATTAAGAGACACTAGGAAAACAAAGGATTTAGCACATAGAGATACCTAATATAATCCATACAGAAACCCAAAAATCTTAAGGACAAGACCTGTTTGTCTATTTACTTTAGTAAAATCTACAGCACATGAAATGCGTATGACCACAGCATCATAGGGTATTCAAAGAACCTTGACATTTCAGCTTGACTGGGAATTTCAGTGGTAGAACAGTAAAAATAAAATGACTCAGCACGGAAATCATAGAAGTTGGCAATTGTTTATTCTTGAGATGCCAGGGAACCAAATGGCATGGATTCAGTAAGGTTAAGAACTTCAATTTGTTAATTACCAATTATGTCTTCAAAATATTATACACTAAACACTCACTTACTGGTACACCCCCCCCACCCCCCATGTGTATCCAGACATTCAGGCTGACTTGCAAATACAACATTCATGTTCATCTCTGCATCAAATGCAACTATCAATAATTTTTACTTGTTAAAAACTCATTTAGAAGACACACTGTACACAGAAATAGAACACACACAGGCACACAACAAACGTTTTGTCGTTCAGTAAAACACTGCTTGCAGTACATTAGCCCTTTGATAATTAATTTGAGCCCACTAACCACCACTACCCTGGCTGTGTTTAGCAGTGAGCTTCTGCCAAAGCAGAAGTCCCCCAGGCAGCCTCAGATGGGCACTCTCAAGTCATCCCTGTCTCTCACTGTCTCAGCTGTCACTCCACACTGCCAGCTTACACCAGCTGCAGGGCAGGTGGGTGACAGTGGGGTGTCACAGCAGCCCTCCAGCCTGGCCTCACTTGGCTGCTTAAGCTTGTGCTTCATGCTCCAAAGCTCACCAGTTTTTAAGGCTGCTCTAGACCAGTTTGGAGAAACTTCTCAAGAAAGAATTTTACCAAGCATTTGCTACATATTCCCTCTGCCTAAGTATCACTGTATACAGAGGTTAAAAAAAAAAAAAAGTTTTTTTAATTAGTTGAAAGCCAAAACCAAACTTCCATCATGGCACAAGAAAAATGCTCATCACCACACAAGACTGCAGGCTTTCACTCAGGGAAGCAGCCTTAACACCCATAACCTTAGAGGGATAAATGACACAAAGTTACATTGATACTTGGAATGCCTGGTTGGCACCTTCTGTTATCTCAGAAAGGCTCACCCTGCTTCCTTCAAGGTCCCACTGCTATCCTGGATGCCCACACCTGCCCTGCCCAACTGTCAGATTACCTGGAAAATCCAAGCAAAAAATCTATCTCATGTGCCTCTCAGCTGCAAAGCAATGCAAACCCACTAGGTTTTAAAATAACTTAATAACTCAGTTTTGATACTAACATTTGCGAAATGGCTACTCATCCCTTGCAAAACTGGTAAAAGACAGATGCAAGGCAGTCCAGGAGGAGCCACAGATACTCATCAGCTACATGGCCATACTGCATAGATGACCAAGAACCTCAGTCTAACAATATCAGTATCAAGCCTCAAATGAATTTTACCTATCTAAAGAACAAAACACCAGCTCAGAATAATGTTGCTATTAATAGGAATATTATGCATGTACATTATGGATGTACTTTCATTTCACAGATGTGATTTTATTCTGTTACAGCCATCATGACTTATATTTAAGCTTTACAATACAGAGAACAGATTTAAAGCAAAGTCAGCAGACATTTGTTTTATACTTTATAATTACAGGGATCTCTCTCCATAGAGAGATAAAAAGGCATTAGTTATGGTCAATACTAAAGGGGGTAATTGTGCATTACAGCAGTGATGATCCTCATTACACTGAGTTTCAAGAGCTGTGAATAGAAAAGAACATTCTCAGCATAAAACTACACAAGAGCTTTGGCAGAAACGAAGGGCAGAGACCACTGTGACCATTCACGTATCCCCTGGCAGTTCATTAGATTCTCCATTTTGCAAATCTTTCCACCAAGCTTTTACAAAGATCCATGAACACATCAAAAGCAACATGTTACTTATAGCTGAAAAAAAGAGGACTAAAAAATCCCCCAGGAATATCGATTTGAAAGAGAATAAAACTGCTTGTGAGGTGTTTTCAAGACAATCCACCACAGTGAAATGAATGCCTACCACAACGTAATATCCCTTTTTGCTCCCTATAGTAAAGCACCAATAGGATTTGTCAGACAGACAGGACTACACTTCAATAAGGATAAAAAACTCCAGTTTTTAAGGATTGAATTTTTACAGCTCCTCTGGACACTAACTACAAGTAAAATATACAATAGAACTTCATGCTTAATTCCATGCCAGACATATTTTTGTGTAAATATTAAATACTCTTCCTAACCCTATTTTTGTCTAACCCTTAAATGTTCATACAGAAAACAGCACAAAAGGAGGCATTTGTCCCCTCTGGATTATTTTTGTCTCCAAAAAAAACACTACACACGTTTTGGAAAGCATCATTCCTGCCAGCTGGGGTCACTTTTCACCTAGTGTCAGTGGAAAAATATTAAGTACAGTGCATAAATAAAAATACCTGCAGTGTTTTATAGGATGACCTAGAGCAAAATTAATCTGAAGAATTGAGGCTATTTGGAGGCATTTTTGAGATAGTGTCACTGTACTAATGGAAGACAGTGGCTCTCCAGATAGATCTTGACTTGAGATGCAATGTGTCTAACCAGTTGGTGGATTGGTACACAAACCCTCTTCTCTACAACTAGAGAGGATACAACTTGTGCTGTTAAACCTGAGATTTGCTGTTTGACCTTTCAGTACTAGCAGATTGCTTTTCAATCCCAAATTGCTGGGAAAAACAGTTGTACCTCCACAGAACTACACAGCTATCCTACAGCAGCTGGCTTCCAGTAGAGGAAGTTAGAACCACCTGAGTGCTAAGTTTAGAACCACCAGTAGATCACACTTTAAACCATGATGCAAATTAACTAAAACATTTCAGATTAGTAAAGTTCCATGCCTAACCCTACTCAAGTTCCTGGATCCTGCAAGTCACTCAAAGTACAGGCTGTAAACAGCAGACATCTTTGCTGTTCATTTGGCACAACACAATCCAGCATTCATACAGCTGAGAGACGGAAAGCACTCCATCTGCCTCTCAGTTCATCAGCCCCTCACTGCTCACTTCATCTGGAAAAGACTGTAAACAAACAAACCTGTTTGGCCAACTGGTCCTTCTTCACCAAGCCAGTGGCCGCAGCGATGTTTCCTGCTCCTTCCACCGTCTTTTGTGCCACCGCCGTCACTCCTGTCACCACAGCTCCCCCAACATTGGACACCTGCTCTTTGGTCTTCTCAGCCACTGAGGAGAAGCAGAAGATGGAAAAACACATTATGCCTCTGGGAGCTGTAAGTTTTTCAGAGGATTTATTACTGACAGCCCGACATCATGAAAAGCCATAAGGCCATTATACTTTCTGTACCCTAAGTGGATCTTAAGAAATTAAACTATCCATCTGGTAATGCTAGAGCAGCAGAGGTAAAAATAGGCCTTAGCTGGCGCTCAATTTCTTTCATGTGAAAGACCTCTGACATTTTCATTCATGTCTAACTGCACTAGGGAAGAAAAGTCATTATTTAGGCATTCTTATTATGTCCATCTCACTGTATAATATATCCTAGTTTGGAAATGCATTCCTATTAGTCCACCAAACACTTGCTGCATGATACAGGGCATGGGAGACAATTTTTTGCATTAGATTCAGAAAACAATTATTCTTTTTATTTTTATATTTTAAGATACATTTCATTAAAAAGCAGATCTATCCATGTTCAACCAGAGACTTTCAAACAGAACCTTTTATCTGACTCCCTTGAGATTTTTGCCCCAATGCTGATAGATAATATACTAATTTATAAAAAGACTGAATGTCAAAGCAAACTGGATTAATAGCTAACTTCTAAGCCCCAGGGAAACAACAACTCATTTAGCCTACATATACATCAGCAGTTGCCATTCTACCTTTCAGAATATCACTGGGGTTTTTCTGCTCATTCATCCCCAAGGGCTCTTTCTGACAGCAGCATGAACTACAGTGAAACTGCTCTAAGAAAAGGGATGCAATGACTTCATGCCTTGAAGTTACATAGCCAGACTTTTAGCAAAACACACATATACTCCTCTAAACAAGGCAATGTTTTTCAGAAACATCCATCAAATATTTTTGCCATTCTAACTAATCCTATACCTTCCTTCAGGCTAAATCCCATCTGATCCATAAAATGTATTCATAGCTTTATCTGCATCCTTTATGAGCACAGGATGGATTCTGCTTCAAAGTCAGGCCACCATTTCTGAGTCTTTTTTTTGGGCAGCACATAGGAAAATTAGACTTTTGGTGGATAAATTACCTTTCTTTAATTCCTTACATAAAGAGCATCAGTTGTCCATATCAGAGGGCAGGCAGCACGCATTATTATGATTGATAATAAATAGCAAAAATTAGGAAAAAGCTAGAAAGCTGAACAACATGACTAATATGCAACCTTTGTTAAAGACCCAAATAATAAATATCTGCTGACTGAAAATGGAGGCCAATAATTTCAAGCTCATTCTAGCTAATTTAAAGGGAAAAGTTAGCAACTAATTAAGTATTATCTCTATTATGACCAGGAGCTTTCATCATAGAGTAGAGTAACAGGCCACACATGGTCTGAAATCAGAAACAAAGTCTGTTTCAAATATTTCCCACACTATACATGCTAATAATCTAAAAGTTCACGAGAAATTTCATTGTATATATCCACTACTCTACTGTCATGCTTTTTTCAGGAAAAAAAAAAGATAATCAAAAGTGGGTTTTGCTGAAATGCAAATGTTGCCCTCAGGGAAGGTTTGACTTAATGCTAGCAAGTGCAAAAAGACATCTATTAAGATGCCCCATTTGATTATTACCAGCTACAGACCACAAAAAGCTTTGAACTCTAGGCATGAAATTCATATAGGAAGTTTTCCACTGGTTCTTGCAAACATGTGTCTTAAGATGTGTGTCCTCGTAACAAGTGGTATATTGCAAAGCCTGGTGAAACCTGATTGTGCTTGGAGTCTTGCAGAAAGAAACTGGGTAACACTATTAAAGACTTATTCATGTTGTTCCAAATGGCAAAAAGAATTCTAAAAAATATAAAGTAGCATCTTATAAAAATAGATTCAAAAATCCAATTTTCCAATAAATATTTAAATAAAAAAATTAAAAGAAGAGGAGATATGTTTTGGGTACATTTCAGTACTGCTTTTTATTTTTCTTCTGTCTCATTCATTTTCTGGGAGAGATCCTGCATCCAAAGCAGCATAACCAGCAAGTCAAGTGAGGGGATTCTGCCCCTCTGCTCTGGTGAGACCCCACCTGCAGGGCTGCATCAGCTCTGGGGTCCCAGTACAGGAAGGACATGGTGTGATTGGATGACTGCTGGAGTGATTCCAGGGGACACCACCAGGATGATCAGAGGGATAGAGCACCCCTCCTATGAAGACAAAGAGGGTGAGACCCTAATTCTGGCCTTCCAGCACCTAAAACCCTAGAAGAAAGGTGGAGAGGGATTTTTTAAAGGATCATGTTGGGGCAGGGCCGGAGTAGATTACTTCAAACTAAAAGAGAATAGGTTCAGATACGGAAGAAACTCTTTACTGTGACAGTGGTGAGGCACTGGAACAGGCTGCCCAGAGAAGCTGTGGATGCGTCATCCCTGCAAGTGCTCAAGGCCAAGGGGCCATGAGCAACCTGCTCTAGCAGAAGGCATTTCTGCCCATGTAAGGAGGTTACAATCAGATAATCTTTAAGGTATTTTCCAACCCAAACCATTGGGTTTGATTCTATAATTCAGGGTCCTTTCATTCTGTTAAATTTTTTTGTATGGAAGTGCCACACACTGTTTTGAAAACTCCCCTTTCCAAAAAACATTGAATGGCAGAACACGTAAAAGACAAATTCAACAGACTTGATGCTGACAAGGGCTCAGTTGGCCTTGAGCAGACTCATCCTTTCTGATAAAATGATAAAGCATGGTTGTACTGTGTTGATTGTCACATGCACAATTTAGTTTCATTATCTCAAACTCTTAAAGCACATGCACCTCAAAATATCAAGAAATAGAGGGGAACTGAGTGCACTGTGGATGCTGCAGTATAAACTACCTGATCCTCAATGCCATTATTGCGCCCACATTTCTTATACTAGGTTGCCATGGCAAGTACAACCACCTACCAAGAGCAACTATCCAATGGCTGCTGTTCCCACTACTACAGTATTTTGGGAAGGCACTGCCTGAAGTACATTTCCTCCTCCCAGAAACATACTATCCTAGGAAAGGCTTAGTACATACCCACTCAAATGAAAAAGCAAAGAATCAGGCCACTAACACTGTTACTGGTACAACAATAAGATACTGATAAAAGTAGTAAGAAAAGCAGTATACTCCACAATTCTTCTGCTTCAGATAGCCATGGTTTAACCCCAGCTGGCAACTAAGCACCACACAGCTGCTCATATACTTCTTCCCCCAGCAGGATGGGGAGGAAGAGAATTGCAAGGGTAAAAGCAAGAAAACTCATGGGCTAAGTAGGGGTCAATTGAAAAAAAATTAATAATAGTAACAAAAAATTGTAATAAAAAGGAAAATAAAGAAAGATAGCTATAAATCCCACAGCTGAAGCAAATTAAAACAACTGATGCCCAGCCAGTCCCCAAGCAGATGACCCCCACCAACCTTCCCCACAGTTTTACTGCTCAGTATGATGTCATACGGTGTGGAATATCCTTCTGGTCAACTGGGGTCAGCTGTCCTGGCTCTGTCTTCCCCCAATTGCTCATCATCCCCCACCCTTCTCACTGGTGGGGTGAGGTGAGAAGCAGGAAATGCTTCCATGTGTAAGTCCTGCTCAGCAATAACTACAACATCCCTATGTTATTAACGCTGGTTCCAGCACAAACCCCAAACAGCCCCATACCAGGCACTATGAAGAAAATGACCTCCATCCCAGCCAAAACCAGCACACAGACATAGCATAAGAAAGCTGACACAGGAGTTACCGTGGAAGATCTCTCACACACTGCTTCAGAAATCAGAGCCATGAAGATAAATTCCGCCAACTATATAAACAGTAGAAACTGGCAAAAGCAATCATAGTAAGGGAGAGAATCTTCTTTCCTGTCTCTAAGGAATAACTAAACATCAACATCATTACCAGAGTGACTCTGATAATGAGCTCCAGCTTGGTGACCCCTAGAGCTCTGAAAACCCCACAACAGGAGAAGAAAAACGAAAGTAAGTTTCCAGACTCATGTATTTTATTGCTTACACTACGTAGTAATGGGGAAAACATTAAGTGTGCACAAACAAACCAGTTCAGAATGCAGGGGGTTGATTCCAACTTATTAAATTTATCTTAATGCTTAATGATCTTAAGCCATTAAGTCTTAGTAAAATTGATATCTGCTTTGCATCACAGTGTTGAGAACCAGAGTAAATCAGCTTCTGCAGAGCTTTGCTGTGCTATGGCCTGATTACTTCTTTTAGCTATGCAGAGACTGTCCATTGCACTAAATGACTCTGGGACAGTGTACAATGACCACACCAAGGCTAACTCGGAGTTTAATTCCTAATACTGACTACAGCGCTGTGCAAAAATTATTAGCGTTGAAGTTGCCATTTCACTACTTATTACAGACAACTGGGTAGCATATGGTATCAATGTAAAACCCCTGGAGCAATTCAAAATAATAACTAGTTACTTTCAACCTTGAACAATAAAAGTAGATTCAAACCACAGAATTTCTCTGAATTAATGAACTTAGTCTTATTGTACCAAACATACTTTTAAGTATGTATTTCAAACAGTAAGTTCGTCTTAAGTACTTGACGAATTCATTTACAAAGATGACACAAATGTGCTGGTTCTTTAATTTATGCAATTTTCTGTAAGATACCTGATGGAGTTAAATAGCAGGAATACCAATGACTAAGAATGCTAAGAATGATCAGATAAAAGAATTAAGCAAAACACTTGACTATGGTTTACTACTATCAATATTGTGTCTTCACTCATGTGATTCAAGGACTAAGAGCTTTTTTTGCCTTGACTTACTTACAGATAGTGCTTTATTTAGAATATCAGGAGATGGACTATAAAAATGCCATCTTTGATACTGTTTATTTCTGGGAAATAAGTAAGATGGGTGAATTATGCATTTACAGTCCAAGGCCAGGAGATATTTTAATTAGGAAGGCAAGTCTTAACACAGGCATACACCCCATAAAATCAATAAGCAATGCTGCTTTAATCAGAAGTTTAGAGAAAGGGTGACCTGACAAATAACACACCATATTCCTGTGAATCACAGCCTGGAATCCTAATTTCACGGTATCTTGATGTCACTAAACCTGGTATAATCAGGTCACATTTAAAGCATGAAACACCTCAGTCTAGTAATTCTGGGTTTGGAAATTAACTGACTGAAGAAAGCAATTATATTTTTTAGCACTCAGGGGGTTAAATCACAACTTATTCAAAGACAGCAAAACAAGCAATATTTTGGAACTCAGACACTAAGAAAAGACTGACTGCAAAACTGTGAACACTCATTTTGATCTGTGAGTCTAGTTTGTATCTGACTGTCTCCAACCTCTCAAACCATTTTTATTTACATAACAAAGAGCTTATTTCACCTCAGGTTTCACATGATGCACTGGGGAGCTAATATCATAAGACCAGCACAACTTGTGAACTCCCAGTCATATGAAAAGTGACAAGTAGGTCTTTACAAGTTACTTAAAAGGTATTTTTGTCACATCAACTTCAACAGCATTTATTTAAATGGATTTGATTTCCACGGTAACTTCACTGGTATCTCTGTCTTTATGTTACACCTCATAAAATCACTACAATAAACCCAAATATCTTTTTATCTACCTTCTCTTCTTGCCAGAAGAACTATTTATAGGCTTGCTATTACTTTTTTATTCTTCAAATGTATCCAAGCACTTCCACTCTTATTATACTAGCAAGTCCATACTGTTTCATTTTGGAAGCCATGATCCCTAGATTTTGCCTCAAGTCTTCTCTTCTCACTGCCACATTTCAACCTGTTCATTCCCTGTTCGTTTTCCGTTTTCATTCAATAGCCAAACACATCTCAAACAGCTTGAAAGGCCAGAAGGTAGCAAACTGCAGCACAGAACCCATTATTCCCACCTTTTGGGTGTTTCATTTTGTGTCATCTGTTTCCCAAAGTGTGTGAGGAGGAGCTACTGTTTTGCCGAAAATCAACAGTAACTTATCTATTCACAGGCAGAGCACATAACAAGTGTATTCCCCCTATGTTTGGCTTTACAGACTGTTTCGTACCTTCCAGAAAAAAATGTCATGTATTTTCACACCCGTTAAAAATTCTCCTCACCTCTGGAAAATTTCCTGCCTAATTAAATATATTGCCATCACATAAAGAGAGGTACAGCATCTGTGATCAGTAGTTTCTTTCAGGATGAGGAAGAGAAGTCGCCCACTGAGGCAGCCCACTAGAATCCCAGTGCTTCCGCATGTTTCATACGTGTGCAAATGCCCTTGACTTTGATTCCACCACATCCCAGCTTGGTGAACGTCACCTCTATTAACTTGCTTCCTAGTGCTGTCAGTTGCTGCTCCCACATCTGTGAAGATATTGGATATATGTGCCCCAAATCTCATTCTACTGCAATCCTCTACTGGTCACAGTAATGATCCCTCTGAATATTTCTCTTAATTGAGGTCTAATGAGCTGAGATTTCAAATCTCATAACAGCACACATGCTCAGCCTAAACTCTGAAGGACTATCCTCAATGTTCTGCTCCATTTTGTTACTAGAAATACTCTTGACTGACTTCTCAACCATTTATGTGGGTTGTGTATTAAGTGCTAACGTTTGTTTACCTACCACTGTTTTTCCTTTGCCTTGGCTTACGTAAGCACAATGATACACTGATATGTGAGCTGAAAGATACTGTACACTGAGGAAAAAGAAATCCTTTTATACTATCTTATTTGTTTCTGTATTTGTTCGGGGAAAAACAACTTAAATTTCTTGACCATGCATTCTCTTCACATCTCCAGAACTCCCACATTCTACAGCAGAAAAATGATACATTTTATTCAATGCCCTATGGTCAGCTAAGGCTTTTCTGCACTCTGTAGATATCAAAGACTTCCATTCATTTCGCCCCTCACAACAAATTATTGGTTACTGGCTTCAGTTCATACCTAAAATGATCCCTGCAAATCAATTTAAAATGCAAATTTACTCTTTCTTGGTGTAGAAATGTTATTATGAAGATACATGCCTGGCATTAAATTCCAAGTTTGAAAGTGCTCTTGCTACTGAGAGAGTAGTCAGTTAAAAAAAAAACCCCATATTTCAAAACACTCATAACTGTGACAAATTCAAATCAAAACTCTGAAATTTGTTTCTTTCCTGTAAGCCATTTCCATTCAGTCTTCCCCACCCAACCAGATCTCTCAATTTTCCTATGCTTTTCCATCTTTCATAAATTAAAAAGCACTCTCAAAGAAACTGAATTTTTAACCGCTAAATGGCTGGTTAATCTCATGCAGCAAAAAAGCTGAAATCAAGAGATAATTATCTTACCTGTTGTAACACCATGAACAACTCCTTCCTTGGTCCTGGAACCTAAACAAAGAAAAATATTAGGTTGAAAATGCGTATTCTTAAGTATTGGCAAAGACTAGCTAGATGATAAAGAGGGATTACTACACAGACTGCATACCACCGCATACAATATTTTCCAAGGTTATTAAAAAATTAAAAAGACATTCAGTCTAAGGGAAGAGGCAAAGCCATCAGTAAAGAACAACTGCATGGATGGGTATTGACTGTGGAAAGGTGAATAATACTGGAAACACTGCTGCAGTACATACTGACTATCTAGCTATTTCTGAATAGCTGTGTTAGGCCTCCCACTTGGCAAACTCACATGGATGACTCTGCACAGAAACCACGTTAATGTCCTGAAGAGGATCATGCATGCATTTGTACAAGGTCTGAGACAGTTGCCAGAAGATCCTTAAAATTTCATCTTTGCCAGATCTCACTTTGCAAGGCTTGACAATTACCACTGAACTACAGAAAGGCCAGGAGGTTAAATTCATGGGGAGATGGAAGTGCTAGCCAGATTTAAGTATCAACTAATCCAAAAGAACAACTTCAAGCAGTGGATATGATTCCAACATGAAAAGGCCCCCAGGTCACACCCAAGGTCTGCTGCATCCACCGTCCTTGCTGTCACAGGCACCTGTCACAACTCACATATGATTTGCAGGAATGTGGTGGTTTTGCATGGGTTTGCATTGGTTTTTGCATCAAAACCACTACAAGGAAGCAACCTGGAACTTGTGCTAGACCAAGTCATAACACAAGACCTGTGGGAGCAGTGTAACTCTGCCATGCTGAAGACCAAGCTGATTTCCACAGCACCCATGCAAAAAAACCCCTGACTTTTCACCACCCTGAATGAACAGGGAACAATCTCCTGTGCCTTTAAGGGGAAGAGAAACTAATTACCACATACTGCTGTTTGAAACATAACTGGGTGTCTTTTTCCATACTAGCCCTCTACTTGCCCTTGTCAGGTTCCATAATTTGGCTACATTTCAGGGATTAGTATCCATCTGTGAACTATGATGCTTAACAACGTGCAATTAACAGAGTTTATGGCTCCTAGTTAATCATCTTACCTAGTCTGCCAGAGATAGGATGACATTTTATTTTTCTTACCAACACAGAAATGACCTTATTTGTAAGGCAGTTTTTTTGCTGTCATTCAGTATTTGAGACATGATAATTTATACTTCTGACTTTACACTTCTAACATAAAAGAAAATGCATAAGCAGAAAAATATTAGAAAAAACCCAAAATTTTGTCCAAAATTCTTTGCAATAATACAATTAAACACAGAAACACAATATAAGTTCATTCATCAATATGTCCCCCTTGCTCCTAGCGCAAATTTATGGAACTTTAGCCCTGTAGTTCTGGCACTATTAGATTGATTACGTGATGGAAAAGGCTCTCTTACACATAAGCAAGAGTAGAATAATAATCCATGATAAATACAAGGGGAAAAAACACTGCACCAAGTAAAATGAAATGTTCCTTTAGCTAATGATGAGGTCAAACAGCTGAGAAGTCTTTTTCTCTCTTTATTCCAATCCTACCCTTAAAAAACTTTGCTTTCTCTCACTGCAAAATATTTACCACTGAACAAGCAGAATTTTCATTATATGCAAAGTGTTCACACCTAAGGACTTGTGTTAGGAATTTGGTTCTCTATTTTGTACCACCATGGGATCTGAAGAAGCAAAGCACATCCTGGAATTCAAGCAGATGATGGTTCTACTGACTTCTAGCAACTAAGCACCACTGCAGGCTTACAGTGCGTCTATTGGAATACCTAATATTAAGCACATGCTGTTAAAGGCATTGTTAGAGCTGGCCAATATCACATTCATGTCATTGAACTGACTGCTTGCAAGCCAAGCCGTGAAAGACATGGAAACCTGGGAATTAGCAAGTACTCAGTTCCCTAAGGCCAGAAAGGGATAGATGGTATGACAGAACTCCCTGAAGACCCATGCAATGCACACACCCCCAGAAGGACCTCTTCCAAGTCAGTTCTTACTTCACTTGCCCAGACAACACTGCTATAACCCCAACTTTCACAGAAATGCTGGTCTTTTTAGTGGAACACAAAATTATTTAGTGTTATTTTCTTTAATAAAGCTCAGCTCACAGACCCATATGGAACAGGGGTACGTATAGCCAGATCCATGAATTGGCAAACAACCAGCTGGTTGGTGTTCCAGACCCTACAGCGTATGTTAGAGCTCAAGAGTACTTGCCCCACTGCTGCACACTAGCATGCAATTAGCTGCTCCTGCCATCACAGCTACAACAGCATGCAGAAACACATTAGGATCTGCCAGAACAGGCCTATAAATAACAACAGCTGAATTCAGTAGGATGACTTCTGGCTAGCCATGAAGGAAAGCTGGTTGTCCACACAGTTTCTGTGAGAAACTAGCTGTCTTTCATCCTGGTGTTCCCAAAATACCAACACTCTTGCTCATTGTACCCTGCATAACAAGGGGAACAGAGGAATCAGAGTAGGGATAATATAAAGGCCAAAGAACATGACTCCAACCTAAACTAAGAAGCAATACTAGTACATGGTAATGCTACTTTTCCTAGCTCTAGTAGCCATCTGTGTGAGGGGAGGGAGAACACCAAACAGCATTTTTGATTTTTTTTCTATTATAAAAAATACCATAGAGTCTCTTCATGATTTATTATCACTGCTGTCACTGTTCCAGAATGAAGGAGTATATCAGCAGTTTGCAAATACACTCATTTCTGGACTATTTGAGAGACCAATGGACTACTAACATTGCTTAGTCAGAGCTGGTTACAGACTGGGAGAAAAACCCAAATTCGACAAAGGGGCAATCGACACTTGAGGAAAAGACTTGCTTCCAAGTCCTCAAGCTCATTATTCCACCAGACCAATCTTGAGTTCCTTGACTACCCTGCTGGCTTTTCTACCACCAAAGGAAAATAAGAAACACGAAAAGGGAGTGGAGGAATTTGGATGGCTTTGCCAAATAGGTCATGACTGCTCTGCTCTACTCTAAGGCCACGTGCCAGCACAGGGAGTAGTAAACAACTGTCAGCCACTCTGTTGCTAATGATCTATTCCTTTGTTCTGCGAGCTTATGACACACCAAAAATCATCAGACTGGAAACTTCCATTCCTGAGCACTGAACAGGCATTCGAGTCATCTGAGCAAAAACTTCAGCACTCTGGAAGCACACATGAAGCTCAGCAGACATCATGAACACTGCATTGCCAAGAGTGTGTGAGCACATCCTTCTTACTCAGTTCCTGGTTTCAAAGCAAGTGGGGATTAAGTATTGCCACTCACTTCCTCTCTGCTTCACACTAACAGCTCTTGAAGGACACAGAATGATGGAGTTTTATATCTACAGCACACACAGGACTGCTGAGCCTCAGTCCTTCTTTCTAAACAATGATCAGGCTATTTTTTGAGACCAAGAAAGGTCCTAATGCTGTGCAACCACCTATTTCAGTTGGCCAACACTGAAGCCCATTGGCAGAAAAATTTAAGGGGAAAAAACCCCAATACTTGAAAGCATAAAAACACATTGTAGACTGTATTGAAGGGATCTTGGGTACTTAAAAGGAGGCCAGACAGCGGACTGATTGAAGAAAGTAGAGACTTCAGCATGTACAGGGAAAAAAAACATCCTCCATTAATCCGCCAATACACTGCTCTCCTACATAGCTCTAAGTTCCTCCCTTTACCAAGAGAAATTTTCGTTGTGCCAAAAAATTGCTGAAACCAAATTAAGAATAAAAGAATTACAATGACCACATTTCATCCCAAATAGCAGCTGTTGTTAACAGAAATATTACCAGGTTGAATTAAGTTATAGTCTTTCATGTAATAGTTAACAGCAGCCTGCACAGAAGTGTCCAGGTGTTTCCACATTTACTTAAATTGCATTGATTTCAGTGGGAAACCACATCACCTAGGGGATCTGTACCAAAGACTCTGCATCTTCTTAATTCTCCAGCAGCAATTGGAGGCTGAATGTTATGAAACTGAAAATGATTAACAGGTCCCACTCAGCCCAGTGCTGTTAGGCTCCTTTTTGCAAGATGTCAGGCAGCTTTCACAGTATAATCTGGCTGTGAATCTCAAATCTGAAAACCCAACTATAGAAAAAGGGAGTGAGAAGTCTTCATGAGCTCTAATAAATTGTGCTGCTCCTCTCCTCATAAAGGGGCTTCACCACCTTTTGCACTGCCATCATTATCAGCCTGCAGAACAAAAGATTACCACACTGGCCTTTGCTAATGCTGTACAGGGGAAGAGACACCTCTGCTGTGTGCCTGGGAAGCAGACAGAAACATCCAGCTCCTCCTTTCCCTATTTGAGCTTGTTGAAATGTCCTGCTGGTATGGGCAAACACACAACTGGACACAAGCTGCCAGAGCTTCTGCAGACAGCTTCCAACCAAAGGCTCTTCTGCCTGCACAACAATCTGTGCACATAGCCCTTGCCTCCTGAAAAGGATGCACCTGGTGGGAGCATGATCCTCCACCATTACTACAGTCACATGCACAGGTCCCTATCATGGCTCAGAGCTCTGCAATCCCCAGTAATTTCTTGAAATTCTTGAAAAAAATACCAAGCCTGCCCTCCAAAGTTCAACCTCAGCAAAAGCGTCTCTGAAGACAACAGGAAATCTGCAACAGAACTAGGTTCAAATGTTATTATGGTCTGGAAAATAGGTCAGAAACAAAGATTAATTTAGCACACAATGCAGGTTTCTAATACAAAGAAATCAATGACCCCAGAAGCATGGCCAGGACTACAAGATGACAAAATAAAATAAAGTCCTACCTCTGGAAAATAATTCCAACATCAAGCACAATATACAGTGGAAGAACATCTATTTTCATATCTTGAAAATGAGCAGATGCTCATTTTAAAATAGAGTCATCCTACAATTAGTGTTCAAAATGACTGCCATCCCTGTTGGCAAGAGTACTGAGCTTTGCTATGGCTCAAAAGGGAGGGAAGTATATTCCAAATGAGTAGTCCACACGATCTGGAGCAGAAATAATTTCTTACAGACTGGCACTAGCCTGCAACAGTAGAGGGAATCCAAAAAAGGCACTGGAATACCACAGACCTCAGTACTCCCATTGAAAAGAAATGCCTCTGTTTTTCAGCTCTGTTGAACTTCTCTCTGTTATGTGTGCACCGCTCCTTCAGTACACACAGCGCCCATTACAGAACTGACCTGCTACAAAACCAACAGAAATGACCTACAGAAAAGGATATCTTTCCCCCTCCATTGTTTTATAGACTGGCTTTATTTAATGAATAAGAGAAACAGACCCATAATCATTTCCTTTATAAATAACCACTTACTCACATAGTCTTGGCAGATTGTTTTTCTGTGAATTTTTCATGACAGCATATGCAAGACACTCTTCTAAAGCCCAATACTTGCTAAATGAAGATGACTATCATGCATGAAAGTACCAGTAAAGGGATTCAAAAATAATTCTATCCCAGGCTCTACTCAAGACTTTGTGGCCCAGAATAAAAGACTAACAACTGCTTTGCTACCTTGGGGTCTACCTGCCCTACCTCATTAACTGGAGAGGCACTTCCTTGAGAAGTCGTGGAAAATATCTGCCATGAATTTGCAATAGTAATTACAGAGCATGGAATTAATTACAGAACATGAAATGAATTTCAGAAGATAACACTTTGCCATACCAAATGTTACTGTTAATGTACCAAGCAGTCAGCATGTTAGCTCAACTCCTGAGCTAACCTCTCTAGTGTCTTCTCCTGAAATCCAAGCCCCACATGCTCTGTAGAATGTTTTGAAACTACCATCACCTCCAGCTTTTACATTTCTTCACTGTTATTTTTACTGTACCAACCACCCCTTCAGCCTTGATCTGGCAAAGCTCTTGCATGGAGTGCCATCCAATGACCTGTACTGTAAGGCACTTGGCTTCAAAGAACCGGAGCTCAGGAAGGCACAAGTTTCCTTTTGTGTTTTTTTGGTTTTTTTTTTTTTTTTTTGCAATGGTCTCCTATGAGCAAGCACATTTTTTTGCAGAAGAATAGGTCTGATGAGGATCCAGCTGTGAATGTCTGGGTGCACCAACCAGCAGCGTGCTCTCTGCTGCCCACCTACCCACATAGAGGACTCCCTCTTTCGTCTTTCCTGCTGCCTCTGCCACACCCTGCTTGGTTTTTTCTGCTGCTGCTACGACTCCCTCCTTTGCCTTGGAAAGCCCTTTCATGAACACATCCATGGCTGAAGACTTTCTTCACACAGCTCTAGAGGAAAAAAAAAAAACAGTACACACTTTCAGTAAGGTTTTTTCAGCTTTTTATCCCAGAAAGGGGAAAAAATAGTCTAATTGAATGGGATCACAATCACTTTAAAGTTATATTATTTATACCCTCAAACTGTACAGCTATATGACATAAACACCCTATTTCCACAGAATCCTATGGAGAGGTTGCCAATAATGCAATTCTGATTGGAAGATGGTGCCATGTGATATAAGTACCTTCCTTGCCTATCAAGGCATCATTTCTCCCAAAGGACAGCTCTGTTCATGTGCTGAATGCATGATTTAACCCTGTGATTTGATAATACTCCACCTCTCATCCAAAGAAAAAAGGCAACTTAAATAAACACCAGCAACTTAAAAAAACAAACAGACAAACCTGAAAACAAAACCACATAAACCAAAACCTCTCGTAAATTATAAACGTTCACTTGTTGTAAGAAAACACCATTACAACTCAGGACTGGAGAAAATAAAACATGCTGCATTTCCATTAGTCCAGCATTTCACACATAGTCCACATCATTCTTTTGGAACACGAGTTTTCCTGAATGGGTTCGTTCCTTGCATGCATCACAACTGAGAAAATATTTTACTAAAAAGCAAAAGCAAGAACATAGGATTTAAAAAGCACTGCACTAAAGCTACCAAGAGAGTCCTCTGGCACCAATACAATCCAGTGCTACACTAAAACCACTGAAACAGTAATTAAAACCCAGAATCAGTGTCCCTTCAACAAACCCATTATCAGTAGTCCTTTCTCCTCCCCCACCCACACAGACAGAAGTGCTGCCTGTTATCTTTTCTTTGCCAGAGGCTGAGTAGGAGGAATGGATGTCTAGGAAGGCATCTGGGCTGTCGCAGCTTTCCACTAACTCGTGACCAGCGTGCGGAGAAAGGCAGTGTTTGTGCTCCAGCCAAGCTGCCCACGGTACCTGCCGCCCTGGGGATGGCGAAGGGGGGTGGCACACACACAGCGCCGCGGGGAGGCAGGACCGGCCCGGGGACCCCCCGGCTCCTCCACCGGCAGCGTCCCAGGGCCCGTCCCCGGGGCAGCGCCGCGACCAGGTGCGGGGGCACCTGGGGACCGCGGGTGTGGATCAAATAACACACGGGCACCTGCGGAGGGAGGAGGGAGGGAGCAGGGCGGCGCGCCCACGTATACGTGTGCATATATGTAGCTATACATACACAAACATAGAAATACATACACACGGCGAAGCACCTACCGAGGAAAGCAGAGCGGCGTGACCATATGGGCACCCACGGGCTCCCGCGGACACGCCGTCGGAACACGGCGGACACGGCGCCCGGCTTCTCCTCGCTCCCCCGTGCCCACACGGGAACGTCCAACAGGATATCTCCATCTAGCTACCTTTGGTGTCACACACACACACACACACACACACACATACACCTACCACGCTATGCAGCCACGCTATGCAGACACACGCGCCCTGCCCCCGCGGCCCCGCCCTGCCCGCACTCACCGCCGGGCTCCTCCGCCACCGGCGTCCGACCCGTTCCGAGCACCGAGCAGGCGTGCGGCGGCGCGGGCGAGGCGCGGAGCGGCCCGAGGGAGCGGCCCCCGCTCAGCACATCCCGAGGCGCGGAGCCGCCGGCTCTGCTGGCACCACCCCGGCGGCAGCCCCGCAGGCGGCGAGTGCCGGCGAGAGGCGAGGGCGGGGGGCGGGAGGATGCGCCGCGGGAGGGAGGAGCGGAGGCTCTCGCTCCGTGTTGAGGATGCGCCCCCCGCCCGGCCCGCTGCGCCCACCCTATCACGTCCTCCGTGGCAGTGAGGTGGGAGGCGTGATAAACTGGGAGCACCTGTTTGCTGGACGCAGACCAAGGGAGAAGCGAGGGTAAAGGTGGGCTAGGCGACTTGGTCCCCCTGGGACTCCGCACAGTCACCACTCCCTCCAAAGGCTGGAGCGCCTCATCTTAGAAGTGTAAGGAAGCTGTTGATGCGGCACAGCCCTGAGTCACTTCACCAGAGCCTTAGAAAATCTCCCCCAGCTTCTAATTATTTTTCATCTAGTTCCCAATCTTCAACCCAGAATGACTGCGGTTCGATGTCACTGTTCTCACAAGATTCATGATCCTAGCTCGTTTTAAGCACGGGGGGTGGTGCTCTTGCAGGTGTAATTTGAGTCTTAACTCTATTGCACACACGCAAGAATTTTCATCCCAAATGAAGAGCGGTATGGCCAGACTCGCCCAACCCTTACGCCACTGCTGGCATCCTCCACCACACAACCCATGGCCACTGCCATCCGAATCTTAAACTCAGGCAGAGAAGTCACTTTCTCCCCAGAAAGGGAAACCTATCAAACTTCTCTATTTTGGTCACAGAATTTAAGCATGAAAAGCCAAGACCAGTAGGAGACAAGGCACTAGAACAGATGGACCTTCAGCTTCAGTACATCAATTGGAACCCTGCAAGACTTACAGAAACAGCTTGGGTTTTATTGCACTCCAAAAGGAGAAACAGAACGCGGCATAGATGAGATACAAGGTTGTGAGCTGCAAGGAGCATCTTTCATCCATCATCCCGTGCAGACAGCGGATACATCCCTGGTTTTGTTTTCATGCTGAACATGTAGTGCAGGGTCATACTCTTGTCAGGTTTCTTTGTAAGTAATATTTCTGTATTGTTTGATACACTTTCTTTTGCTTCATTCTACTAGTAGTTTTAATCAACCAAGCATTAGGCAACAGATTTTACTTCTTTGAGTAAGAATGTTCAGACTGGTAATACAAATCCTTTTCTCATAATTCTGCCCTCAATAAAACCTTAAAAAAAAGCCCAGAAATTAAATTACATAGGGTATCTCACCTCATTCATCCTGTGCAGCACATTCGTAGTTAGTAGTGCAACAGCTAGATGTGGTATTTCTATTTTCTTCCTATTTTGGGGAGATGACAATAGGTAGAGTTCCAGACAGTAAATAAAATTTAATCAAAATAAAATTCTTTGCACATGTTAACTGCCCCAACTTATGTATCTTAGTATGTAAATTGGCTCATTGAAAACCCTTCTGTCAGTCATTCTCTACTACCCTGAGCAGTAAACTTAGACCCCAAATTAGAATTAAAGTGAATATTGCACCCCTTATATAAGTATTATCTTCCGGATTTGAAGACGGCTTTTGTTTTTCCAGCATGGAAGTGACTATGAGTATGAAATGTTGCTTTTTATTATGCTGATATAAATCTAGATAGACTTATTGTATTTAATTATGTTAGGAAAAACAGATAATCCATTATCTTGTACATTTATGGCTCTGTTTCTGAAAACTTTACAAAGAAGAGCTCAGATATTTGCAACTCCTAGCTTTTGCAAGCAGTCTTTTTTTGCCTTATGCTTATCAAAGGCGGGCATTATGTTCTGCTGTTAAAAGAAGTAACAGCTTGTCCTTTAACAAAATCATGCAGCTAGAAATAGAGAGGTAAAGGCAAGAGGGATCAGTTGCCACAGCAGAAGTAAAGATTAAAATTTCAGCTGTAGTATTCAAACCAGGCAGCTGTTAAATTCTAAATCATAGGGTAAGAGGCACAGTAAGAAAAAAACAGAGTACAAATGTTGACACAAGAAATTCTTCATTCTCAAAATTAATGGGACCTAGGTGGAAAACATAATTAAATATGGTAGAGAATGGGCATTGTATCTTCAAGGCAATTTCTATTTAAACCACATTTTCTACAACAGCTGGTGGGGGTTTTTTTTAGGTCGTCTCTTCAGTTTTATTAGTATCACAGTAAGTTCTCCCCTGAAGCCTTTTCTGTCTGAAGAAAGGATAGTAGCAAACAGATTGCCCACTGATCACATTTAAAACAAATCTTTATTTAATGACACTGTTTACTTCACATGAGCATCTAGAGCAAAAATCAATTAAGTAGTACCAAAATCTTCTTTAATTCATCTTGCCTTGCAGGCTAACTTATTGGTTTAGTTGCTAGTGATCTAGTATATCTACTTTATCACTATGAAAAGAACAATTATGGACAATTGAAAAAGGTTGCAGAGTAAAATTGATCAGAATTTACTGGTTTTGGATTACTGACTCACACAGGCTCCCTGTGTTACCACACAACTGATAGGTGATGCTCCTCAGAGGAAATGTACTTTTGAAAACCTGAAAGCTGCACTATGAAGGGAAGCAGCCTTAGGGCAGTCTGTTCACAGTTAACATTGATTACTCCACTTCAAGGTCCTTGTACCGATTACAGATAATCCGAAAATGGTCTTAATTGGATAAATACATTCACTGTGAGAAACTGTCAACTCTTTATGCACATGTAGTCCAGTGTTTGAATTTCTTACAGAACAGTTTACTATGTGGATTTCTCTAGAGGCAACTGGGAGTTCAGATCAATTTCCTAGACTCTTGCATCACAAGATGCAAGATGTTTGCATTTCTATTCCCGCTCAGCTCCCTCTTTGGAACGTTGCTGTCTTTACTGACCATGCTGTGACTACCTGTGTGCATAGCCCCTTTCTGAGAACCCAAAAATATGCTCAATTAAAAAAATATTAAGAAAGACCTCATCTTTGTTTATAGGTAACCCTGAGATTTAGCAAACCATTGTCTTAATTCTTACCATGCTCATAAGTGCTGTAATTTAACACTACAGAGCATGCATAGTGTTCCCGTGATGTTTACTCAACTGAAAGTTAAGGACATGTATTAAAGCCTTCATACAATCAAGATGCAACTCATATCAGAGTTAATTTCCCAGTGGAAGCATTTGGTTTATTAATTTAAAATTAATATTCATTGTTATGCAGCAGTCCCA
>VXAX01005620.1:1177730-1272506 GCA_013399835.1 Leptocoma aspasia | reverse complement strand
GACCATATGGGCACCCACGGGCTCCCGCGGACACGCCGTCGGAACACGGCGGACACGGCGCCCGGCTTCTCCTCGCTCCCCCGTGCCCACACGGGAACGTCCAACAGGATATCTCCATCTAGCTACCTTTGGTGTCACACACACACATACACACACACATACACCTACCACGCTATGCAGACACACGCGCGCTGCCCCCGCGGCCCCGCCCTGCCCGCACTCACCGCCGGGCTCCTCCGCCACCGGCGTCCGACCCGTTCCGAGCACCGAGCAGGCGTGCGGCGGCGCGGGCGAGGCGCGGAGCGGCCCGAGGGAGCGGCCCCCGCTCAGCACATCCCGAGGCGCGGAGCCGCCGGCTCTGCTGGCACCACCCCGGCGGCAGCCCCGCAGGCGGCGAGTGCCGGCGAGAGGCGAGGGCGGGGGGCGGGAGGATGCGCCGCGGGAGGGAGGAGCGGAGGCTCTCGCTCCGTGTTGAGGATGCGCCCCCCGCCCGGCCCGCTGCGCCCACCCTATCACGTCCTCCGTGGCAGTGAGGTGGGAGGCGTGATAAACTGGGAGCACCTGTTTGCTGGACGCAGACCAAGGGAGAAGCGAGGGTAAAGGTGGGCTAGGCGACTTGGTCCCCCTGGGACTCCGCACAGTCACCACTCCCTCCAAAGGCTGGAGCGCCTCATCTTAGAAGTGTAAGGAAGCTGTTGATGCGGCACAGCCCTGAGTCACTTCACCAGAGCCTTAGAAAATCTCCCCCAGCTTCTAATTATTTTTCATCTAGTTCCCAATCTTCAACCCAGAATGACTGCGGTTCGATGTCACTGTTCTCACAAGATTCATGATCCTAGCTCGTTTTAAGCACGGGGGGTGGTGCTCTTGCAGGTGTAATTTGAGTCTTAACTCTATTGCACACACGCAAGAATTTTCATCCCAAATGAAGAGCGGTATGGCCAGACTCGCCCAACCCTTACGCCACTGCTGGCATCCTCCACCACACAACCCATGGCCACTGCCATCCGAATCTTAAACTCAGGCAGAGAAGTCACTTTCTCCCCAGAAAGGGAAACCTATCAAACTTCTCTATTTTGGTCACAGAATTTAAGCATGAAAAGCCAAGACCAGTAGGAGACAAGGCACTAGAACAGATGG
Organism: Leptocoma aspasia; assembly: GCA_013399835.1. Lineage (NCBI taxonomy): Eukaryota > Metazoa > Chordata > Aves > Passeriformes > Nectariniidae > Leptocoma > Leptocoma aspasia. The sequence goes on along the minus strand of VXAX01005620.1, from coordinate 1,271,366 downwards.
ACCTTCAGCTTCAGTACATCAATTGGAACCCTGCAAGACTTACAGAAACAGCTTGGGTTTTATTGCACTCCAAAAGGAGAAACAGAACGCGGCATAGATGAGATACAAGGTTGTGAGCTGCAAGGAGCATCTTTCATCCATCATCCCGTGCAGACAGCGGATACATCCCTGGTTTTGTTTTCATGCTGAACATGTAGTGCAGGGTCATACTCTTGTCAGGTTTCTTTGTAAGTAATATTTCTGTATTGTTTGATACACTTTCTTTTGCTTCATTCTACTAGTAGTTTTAATCAACCAAGCATTAGGCAACAGATTTTACTTCTTTGAGTAAGAATGTTCAGACTGGTAATACAAATCCTTTTCTCATAATTCTGCCCTCAATAAAACCTTAAAAAAAAGCCCAGAAATTAAATTACATAGGGTATCTCACCTCATTCATCCTGTGCAGCACATTCGTAGTTAGTAGTGCAACAGCTAGATGTGGTATTTCTATTTTCTTCCTATTTTGGGGAGATGACAATAGGTAGAGTTCCAGACAGTAAATAAAATTTAATCAAAATAAAATTCTTTGCACATGTTAACTGCCCCAACTTATGTATCTTAGTATGTAAATTGGCTCATTGAAAACCCTTCTGTCAGTCATTCTCTACTACCCTGAGCAGTAAACTTAGACCCCAAATTAGAATTAAAGTGAATATTGCACCCCTTATATAAGTATTATCTTCCGGATTTGAAGACGGCTTTTGTTTTTCCAGCATGGAAGTGACTATGAGTATGAAATGTTGCTTTTTATTATGCTGATATAAATCTAGATAGACTTATTGTATTTAATTATGTTAGGAAAAACAGATAATCCATTATCTTGTACATTTATGGCTCTGTTTCTGAAAACTTTACAAAGAAGAGCTCAGATATTTGCAACTCCTAGCTTTTGCAAGCAGTCTTTTTTTGCCTTATGCTTATCAAAGGCGGGCATTATGTTCTGCTGTTAAAAGAAGTAACAGCTTGTCCTTTAACAAAATCATGCAGCTAGAAATAGAGAGGTAAAGGCAAGAGGGATCAGTTGCCACAGCAGAAGTAAAGATTAAAATTTCAGCTGTAGTATTCAAACCAGGCAGCTGTTAAATTCTAAATCATAGGGTAAGAGGCACAGTAAGAAAAAAACAGAGTACAAATGTTGACACAAGAAATTCTTCATTCTCAAAATTAATGGGACCTAGGTGGAAAACATAATTAAATATGGTAGAGAATGGGCATTGTATCTTCAAGGCAATTTCTATTTAAACCACATTTTCTACAACAGCTGGTGGGGGTTTTTTTTAGGTCGTCTCTTCAGTTTTATTAGTATCACAGTAAGTTCTCCCCTGAAGCCTTTTCTGTCTGAAGAAAGGATAGTAGCAAACAGATTGCCCACTGATCACATTTAAAACAAATCTTTATTTAATGACACTGTTTACTTCACATGAGCATCTAGAGCAAAAATCAATTAAGTAGTACCAAAATCTTCTTTAATTCATCTTGCCTTGCAGGCTAACTTATTGGTTTAGTTGCTAGTGATCTAGTATATCTACTTTATCACTATGAAAAGAACAATTATGGACAATTGAAAAAGGTTGCAGAGTAAAATTGATCAGAATTTACTGGTTTTGGATTACTGACTCACACAGGCTCCCTGTGTTACCACACAACTGATAGGTGATGCTCCTCAGAGGAAATGTACTTTTGAAAACCTGAAAGCTGCACTATGAAGGGAAGCAGCCTTAGGGCAGTCTGTTCACAGTTAACATTGATTACTCCACTTCAAGGTCCTTGTACCGATTACAGATAATCCGAAAATGGTCTTAATTGGATAAATACATTCACTGTGAGAAACTGTCAACTCTTTATGCACATGTAGTCCAGTGTTTGAATTTCTTACAGAACAGTTTACTATGTGGATTTCTCTAGAGGCAACTGGGAGTTCAGATCAATTTCCTAGACTCTTGCATCACAAGATGCAAGATGTTTGCATTTCTATTCCCGCTCAGCTCCCTCTTTGGAACGTTGCTGTCTTTACTGACCATGCTGTGACTACCTGTGTGCATAGCCCCTTTCTGAGAACCCAAAAATATGCTCAATTAAAAAAATATTAAGAAAGACCTCATCTTTGTTTATAGGTAACCCTGAGATTTAGCAAACCATTGTCTTAATTCTTACCATGCTCATAAGTGCTGTAATTTAACACTACAGAGCATGCATAGTGTTCCCGTGATGTTTACTCAACTGAAAGTTAAGGACATGTATTAAAGCCTTCATACAATCAAGATGCAACTCATATCAGAGTTAATTTCCCAGTGGAAGCATTTGGTTTATTAATTTAAAATTAATATTCATTGTTATGCAGCAGTCCCATTGCAAAGATTTCTGTTTGTGAACTGTTTTAATAGATATAACTGGGTGCTCATTATGGGCTGGGTTATTGGATATCCACTGTCATGCAACCATTGCCAAGAGGTGCAAATAGAACTGATCAAAAAACTTTTNTTGCAGTCAATGGTGAAGTTACATGAAGAGCCATCACAGCTTTCATAAGCAATGGTAACATTTCATTAATTAATTAACCTCTCTGGGCTAGAAATTGAGTCCTAAAGGGCACAGAAACTCTGTCTGTTGCACCTGGAACCTTTAGCAAAGCTTTACTCTGAAAAGCAGCATCTTGAGTGCCAAGGAAGCCATCTGGCAGCATGTTTCTACTCAGAGACAACCAGTAGGTCAGATGAGGCTGACCTAAGGGTGGCTGGCAAAACCACTGTTGATTATTCTTTCAGATGTTTCCCACAGAATTACAGAATATGCTGAGTTGGAAGGGATCGCATTGAGTCCTTCTCTTAGCCCTGAACAGGAACATCCCCAGGAGTCACACCCTGTGCCTGAGAACATTGTCTAAAGGCTTCTTTGAACTCTGTGAGGCTTGGTGCTGCAACCACTCCCTGGGGAGCTTGTTCCAGTGCCAAACCCCTGTCTGGTTCCTAATATCCAGCCTAGATCTCCCTGATACAGCTTCAGGCCATTCCCTCAGTCCTATCACTGGTCACCACAGAGATCAGTGCTTTACCTCTGCTCTTCCCCTGACAAGGAAGTTGTAGACCATGATGAGGTTTCCCCTCAGTCTCCTCCACACTGAGCAGGCCAAGTTGCATGGCACCAATGAATTGATCTTACCTGAAAGAAAAAAATCACCTTCCTCACATGTGATGCAGTGTGTTATCAGCACCTCGTATAACTGAAAATGCTAATGCTAAAAAAGTGGAAATCACCAAGCCAGAGTCAGGTCTGACGCCTGTCTTGTCCCAAGTTCTGTTTGATTGAGAAGCCAGCACCAGATGTCTCCAAGGTCAGTGATAAGACAGCAAGTTCTAAAGTAGCCTGCTGCAAATATAGGCATCTGAGCCAGTGCAGGCACAGCACATTAATTACCTGCATGGCAGCATTTCTCAAGAGGTGCACCAGAAAGGCAGCAGCTTTAATTAGATACTACAGTTAGTTACCAGAAAACTGTTTGAACAGGTGGAAAACCCAAACAGGAGCATACTTCATTCTATCAAACTGTCTTCTTTCTGTAATTTCTAAAGGAAAGTAAACATCACATAAAAGAAAAGTGGTGGTTTTCATTCAGATATTAGCCCATAGGGAAAACCTAAAGTCTTATCTGGCAACACATGATTCTCTTCTCATTTCTGATTCCTATGTTCTAGCTTCCCAGCCAAGTTGTCCCTTGGATATTTTTGCTGGTGCCACTCCAATCACTATTAACTCCTAACACCATTATCAGTTGCCAGTACTTTTTTATAACACCAACTACTGGTCCAATTCAATTCCCGTTCATGTGGACATTAAACCAGAGATTGACTCAGGGGAACCAAAAATAGCAAAGGAAGTATCACTATAAGCACATTATTATCTGTCCTGGTTTCTTTGGTTCCTTTATTTATTACATGGAATCACTTATTGAAATCCTATTTTAGTGCAATCTCCAGCCCACAGGCCTGTACCTTCTTGATGATGTTTGTATTCCCACAAAATATAGCGGAACTTTTCTTGATCTAAAATTCTTAATTTTAAGGCAACACCCTGGGCTATTAACATTTATCTATATGGAACCCTAAGCAGGGCACAGAATAACTGTGGGGAGCCATTTCAGATTTCTTCACAAGGGGATGTATGCTCAGGCTTGGGTAATGTAGACAATAGGAAAAAACTACTTTTCCTCATAATCACGCACAAAATAAATGTACTTGTAAATTTAATTTAAATTACCATTCCAGTTACAGCCTCAAGCTCAGATCTTGGGAAAAAAACCCTACCTTAGGAACATTTAATTTCTGTTACGCTCTCCAGTTTGTTTCAATTCACAAGCAGTTTGAAGCATTCACATTTGCAGTGATGCCCAAGAGGCAGGAGAAAAAAACATTGCTTCAGTAAGAGACAAGACAGTTAGGTAAGGAGCAAAGGGATGACAAAGCAGCAAACAGGGTGACAGTGGTCAAAACTGATGGCCACAGTCAAACCCAAGTCAAATTTGTGTAGGTATCTCAATGAGGGGCTTGTCCAGAAAGAAATTGCAGGTTGTCAGTGAGCTAAGTAGAGATTTCTGGAGAATGACTTTTTATCTGTGAAGATTTCCTTTTGTGTTTTGAAATACAGATGTAGAATTTGTGCAGAATCAGTGTCTCAGGAATTAGCCTTCTCATGGTACCAATCTACAGTTAAATTTTTTCCCTATCAATATATTTTGGCATTCACTTCACTCGTAACTGCTGATGAATGCCCCACTATGCTTGATATTTTATAGCCATGATCAGACAATCTTCTTGGCTCAAAGGGGCTTATTATATTGGTTTCACAACAAGATACCAACAGGGGAATAAAGCACAGATGAAGAATTTCAGAAGTAGTGAGAATGAAACAGGTGAACAATTCACAGTAACCCATAATCACAGATCACTGCCTTCCTAGGTACCAACTGCCCTGTGAAATGAGAATTTGACATTTCTGTAGCAGTAAATTCTTTGTACCTGTGGTACATGTTCATCAATAATATTTTCTGCTGGCATCCTCATAACCATGTTACCAAGTGCTTATGAAGTTTCCTCCAAAAATTAAACTCTTTCTGAACTACTTGAAATGGGCATAAATCAGAATTTCCTCTTGCTATCCATGACCCAAATGCAAATTTCATTATTCTATGACGAGTCTGAATGCTCTGGTGAAGAAAGGCATTCCCAATCATCAGCAAACTTGAGTTTCAATTTGAAATATGTCTGATTACATGCATTTGAACTGAACATTCAATTTCCTAAATGAACTTTAATGTTCTTCACTTAAAATCATTGTGCTGAACACCTTAAAGAAATGTTGTGTATTATATATTCATTTAGTGATTTTAAAATATTGTGTTTCAGTCACTGCTACTTCTGTCTGTTGTGAACAATATAGCATTTACTCTGCAGGGGTCATCTGTGCTGCAAAGTACTAACAGCATGAATAAGAAAATGAGACCTTGACACTTCATTAAGCCATCTCAGTCTGAGAACAGCCTTTTCAGTCTCTCTAACATTTTTCATAAGTCAGCTGTGTTGCTCCCATCCAGTACCTTTTCATCACAATGTTACAGTTCTTGCAGTTTTGACATTATCTAGTGTGTAGTCACCGAAAACCACCCTCTTCTATTTCTTACTTCAGTGATCTCCATTTGACTTTATTTGTCTGATTTAGGCTACCATTTAGACCAGATCTGTGGAAGACTGATTCCTCACAGGGACCACAGAACTAACTTTATATATGGTGTAGTATGAGATGCTGAGTCAGCCAAAGCCATGAGGTGTATTTATCTTGTCCCTGTCTCAAAAGATCAAAACTTTCAAACAGATAGGTATTTACTTAGATTCTGAGTAGAATCTAAGCAAATAAAACCAATTTTCTAGTGAAGTCAGGTTAGATCAGACCAACTAACTAGGCCAATTGAAAATAAAAATAGTTATACCTGACATTGCTTTGTTCTGGCAGCAGCTTTTGCTTCCAGACCAGCTCATCATCTTTCTGAGTTGCAGCAAGGAAGCCCTGCATGTATCCCTTTGGTTCTTGGAAAGTCCTTCAGCCCCACCTGAGGTCAGGGAGCTGCTCTCTGCTCTTCAGTGCCATTCCACAAGCTCTGTGAGCTGTAGGCTTCTGGCTGCAGGTGGTGCTGTATGGCCCTGCGATAGGACCTTCCCTCCCTTAGCACTCACAAAAGAAGTTGAAATCTCTCTCTGCCTTCTAGGAAGTCTTCCTGATCCAGGCTTCCTAGGCCATTTCTCATCAACCAAGAAAGCATTCACATCCTCTTAGGCTACCCTGAGATCCAAAGCACTTGTTCATTTAACTGTCACACCCTGCTCAGACAGAGCTTTGTTGCAGAGACACACTGTGTCGTGCACCCTTGTAAATCTGGAGATGCTACATAGCTCAGATATTGAACTGAAATCCCACACTGAAGATGGTGATGGTCTAAGCATGTAGAAAGCAAATGACATTTTAGTGTGTAGCATTGACCCAAGTGCTAGTGGCACAGTCTGTTTGAGACTTTTTTCATCTGCTGTTGTGATTACGGATTTCAGACAGACAGCCTACACATGACAGAGGGAGAAAACTGTAAGAGCCAGAGCTGCTTGAAAGAAGCAAGCAATGCATTTAGTATTCATTGCAGAAACAGCAGAATAGTGTTAATCAATAGTTCAGCAGGATCCTGTTGCAGTATTCCTTTGTAATTGTAAGGAAAGATATTTCTTACAATAAAACCCTATCTATGTACATCCACAAAGACAGGTTTATTCTTCCTAGCTGAGAATATGGTGAGGATCAAATGTGTTTCTCTCAACATGTCTGCATAGGCACATGTAGGAAGACCTCAGTCTGCTGGAGGAAAGTGAGATTGTTCTGGGAGGCTGTAATAGCATAACTCAGCTCTGCTCTACAGTGTGATGTACAGCTTTCAGCTGAAGTAATGCATGGAAACAAAAGGGCCCTCTCTAGCCAAGGGTCTGCTACCTTCGCAGGCTTGGCTAGCTTGTCTATGTTGCTGCAGCTTCTATAAAAATCTTAGTGACTCTCATTTATAGAGTAGATCACTACTTCAGCTTGCATGCCTCCTGCTTGTTTGGTCTTGCCAAGCTTTGCTTTGTTCTGTGGTTTAAGCTTCGTGATCAGCTTATCACTGTGCAGCCACTCACTCACTCCCCCACAGTGGGATGGGGGAAGAAGCAGAAGGGTAAAAATACAAAAATGTGTGGGTTGGGATAAAGATAATTCAACAGGTAACGGAAAAGCTGCACAAACAAGCAAAACACACTAAGGAATTCATTCACTAGCTCCCATCTACAAGCAGGTGTTCAGCAATTTTCCAGGAAAGCAGGGCTCCATCACATGTAATGGGTACTTGGAAGGTTAAATGCCATAATTAGGAATGCACCCCCTTCCTTCTTCTTTCCCAGGATTTTATTGCAGAACATGACACCATATGGTATGGAATACCCTTTGTGTCAGTTGTGTTCAGCTGTCCCAGTGTGTCCCCTCCCAACTCCTTGTGCAGCCCCAGCCTCTTTGCTGGTGGGGTGTGTGAGGGGCAGAAAAGGCCTTGGCGCTGTGTAAGAACTGCTCAGCAATAACTAAAGCATCCCTGTGTTATCAACCCTGTTTCCAGCACAAATCCAAAACCTGTCCTTATGCAAGCTACTATGAAGAAATTTAACTTTATCCCAGATAAACCAGTACACTTAGTTTCTGTTAGGTCTAATAGGCTTTCAGGGTGGTTTGCAATCTTCCAGGCTTTTTTCCAAGCATGTGAGCAGCCATTAACATTAGAAGCTCAACTCTACATCTGTTTCTCCGAGATGCTCTGCTGTGTCACTAGCTCTCCTATCCTGTTGTACTTTGCAAGTTACAACTTTGTCCCTCTCTCTTTTAGACTCATATAGGGGGACGTGAAGAGCATGTCATCATGTTGTGGTTGAAGAAGAGGTTCAGTAACTAAAGCAGATTCATCAACTGTTTCCTCCAAAGGATTGACACATCTCTGTATTTGACCTTTTGCTGTATTCTTTCCAGTTTTTAGATACTGAACTCTCTAGGCAGCCAGGATGTGTTGAGCTCAGTGAGAATTAGTCTTTGATGAAAATTTCTGCTGGTTCCTTCTTCTGTTACCTTAACAACCAGTCTATGTACCTCTCAAGTTACATCTTCATCTGAAGTGCCTCCCTCTTCCACATACATTTCCACTCTGAATATTCACTGGAAAATTACGCTGGAAATCAAATATTACATAGAATTTGTATATTCCTGTTTTCCCACAGTAACTGAAATTGTCAGATAGCAAGGAACTCTCCTGCCAAATTGTGTGGGTTTTCTTTTTAAATATACCCCAATCAAAACAGATAACTTCTTGTTTAAGCTATTGAACACCAGAGCAGAATTAATAAGAACTACCCAATTTCCTCCTAAGAAAAGATTCTGTCACATTCTACATTAACATGGTGCTAGTTTTCAGTGGAAGACTGCAGATTTTTTTATATTTTAAAAAAAATTAAACTCTTCAACATTCTCTTAAAGCAACAAGATTCTCAATGATTATGCATGTAAAAGTCTCACCAAAGTTCACAGTATCCTTCAATACAATAAGGCTTAAAAATTGTTACATTCCAATAATTTTTTTATGGTGATCTGCCTGTATGAAATAATTTCTCTGTGTTGGAACATTGGTAATTCAGACTCCTCAATTCAATGGTGTATATCAGCATGTTCTTAAATTTGAAGTATGCACAGCAGCAAGCCAGACTTCACACATGTTTAATGCTCAATCTGTAGATGAGAGTCCTGACATTACTGATCATATTCTACACATTTTCCATAAATGACTGACACTAGGACCTTTAAATTGTTATAATACTAAGTTTTCTTTAAAGTCTATCATTAATGCACTTTGAGGATGTAACTTGTTTTATGGATGTTACATCTTCTTCTTTCTGTATCATGTGCACATATTCTGTGCCAGTAATCCTTTTCTGACAAATCAATCCCCTCAAGTCATCACACAAAAATGTCTTGCAATGATATTACTTTTAAAAGTTGTACTTCAAGTTGTTAAAGCTTCAGTCAAAGAAAGGACTAAACCTTTCTTGAAGTACAAGTTCAAACACACTCTATCAAGTCAAAAAATAATAGATTTATAATCCATTGAAATATGTTTCAAGGTTTAAACAGGAGGGGAAAAACCAACCCAACCAAAACCCGAAACATTTTCTGTTATGGTTTTTTTGAAAGAGTTACTGTTTAATTTTATTTTATCAGCAGGATAAATTACTCTCCTTAAAATTCCAAGGAAATTTTACATGGTGAGCACTTAACTCTAAGTGTTGCTGGAAAACCTTCAACTAAATTTGTAATGCTTAATATAATAAGGATGACTGCGCTTGCTTTCTCCTCTCCCCACTCTTCTCCATCTTTTTGGATCTCAGATTTGCTCATGGGCTGGAGTTTCTACCTTCATGTCTTGAGCTGATCACACTCACCTCAGTCGCCACATCAGATGAGACAAAATAAAGAAATAGAGCAATGTATATGCTCAGTTATAAGCTCTGATTATAAGCCCAATTTTTCTTCCTCTATTCTTAGCAATTTCTTCAGCTCTACACCTGTAAGAGAGTAGATTGAGATTTTTGTCTTCAATGTAATTTCCATAAATTTGCATAGAGATTATATTTTTGGCAGGAAGTTTGCCTAAAGATAGAGGTTCAGTATAGTTCAGGTATGTACCTGACCCCTTTATGCTTATTGAGTTGGATTCTTCAAATGTTTCTGAGCATCTTGCAAGAAAAAGATGGTTTACCAAAAAAAAATGTCATTAACCTCCTCCTGTATTGCTGAATACAACAAACTCCTCCTGTTTGTTGCCCATGCTTCATGCTTTGGTGTAAAGACACCTCAGCTGGGCTGCTGGCTGTGTCACCCTCTTAGAGAAACACCCCTTAGTTCCTTTGAGGTATTTCCCTGGTGTTTCCCTGCTGGCTTTTTTTGTGTCCCTGTTTGTTCTTTACCTCAGGAATGCCTGACTCATCTCTGTAAGACTGGAAGTGTGCCCCAGTGTGGCTCACATATTGCAGAGACCCTGGCACAGGGGCCTCGCAAGTACTCTGTCCCTCTAACCTTTGCATATCACCCCAGGAACAGCCCTGACATTGTTGTGTGCCATGCCTGCCACTCCCGTATCACACATAGTTTAAAGCTCTGCCAGTTCCTGCTAGTTCCTAAGCAAAGACTGTCGTCTCTTGCTGAGAAAGGTGACTCCCATCTGATGCTAGCATGCCTAGTGCTATGCCCTATGCTATGATACTTACACAGTTCAAATGAAATACTGTTAAAAATGACATATACCCAAACTCCCTAGAACCTATCCCCTTTCTCTGTTATTGTGTTCACCCTTGCACTGCCCCTCTGGGTATGAAGGCTGATGCCTTCAGGCCATGAACACAGAGCTACAGTGCAGTCAGCCTCTCCTCCCTGGAAGGAATGGGGTGTTGATTCTCCCTTCTCAAACCAGGACTGGTGGTTGAGGTCAATATTATATTTGGTAAGAGCATCCATGCTCTTTTTTCCTTGGTCTGTGATTCCAGGCTACACCTTCATTTGTGAGCCTAGCATATATTATATACTAATACTTTGTTCTCTTCCCACTGGAACTGGTTATAGCCAGCTGCTGAGGCTGCTTTCCTTTGAAAACCTATTTGTGTCTTCTTTCTAACAACGGACCAGTGCTGAGTCATGGGTTTGCTGATATGATCTTTTCCCTGTGCTTTAAATGTCCTGCCAAAGAAGGCAGGTTGAGAAGTAAGAAATCATGCTTATACACTTGGTACAAGATTTTCCAACTCTTCCAATTGGAATCATTTGCTGGTGGCCATTACTGCCTGCTCTGACCTCCTTTGGCACTGTTATAACCTCCAGTTTTCCTCTGACTGATACGGGTGAGAAATCCTTCAAGCACCTTTCCAACCCAAGCTCTCATTTGCCACTTGCTGTGTCATGGCTGCTAGACATGAGCACACCTGTGTATATTTAGATTTAGTACTTGCTCCCAAAGCTCTTTATTTTCTAAATGAAGCCACTTCAGGCTCCAGTCCAACTCTAAACTCCCAGCTGTGGCAACCATTGCATCACACATTACTCAACCCTCCTTCACTTTTTTGTTCCAAGGGAAAAATTAGTCACTACAAATAATCTACATTTGCTCAAATAGAAGATTACACACAAAGGTTCATGTTGCCTTCCCTTTGTTTTCCTCCCAGGGCATGTCAAGACTGCTAACTAATTTTCTAGGAATAGAATTAATCATGTGAGCCAGAGAAAACCCTCTCAAATTTATTTTCTGTATGATGGAAAAAGCTTCTCTGTAGAGAGCAGAGGGCTCACTCTTAGTGCTTGGAGCAAAATCCTTCTGTTGCACAATCAGAGGATTTTGAGAAGCCTTCAATGTAGATTTGTTTTACATATGATCAAGTTTTCCAGGAAAACAAAATATAGCTCCATATAGTAGCAATCCACACAGTTGCTGAATGTGAGGTTTTAAGTCTGGGTGAAAAGGATAATTTTGAAATTCTTCTGTTAAAGGCTACATTGAAGAGTAAATTTGAGCTGGTTTGGAATCTCTTTTCTGACAAATCCTTGGCTTCTCCCATGCTTATACACCATTTTCTGACTGGAAAATTAAAACACATAATCACCGATCAACCTGGAGATAATTTGCCCTACCTTCAAATGAGGTCTTAAGGAACATAAATCCCCAAGTATCTCTTTAAGTAGGGTAAAAGGGATAAATGATAAAGCAATTCTGTAAGAGAAACTGAGCAGGTTAAATCAAAGTCAGTGTTGGAAATTGACTCCAGCCAGTCATTGCAAATCAGGTTATTCTCTTGTATAGATATTCCACATCCTTAGCTCTTCTACCAAACCTATTCATATAAAAACCTGCTTGCAAATCCAAGACAAAACTGTCTGCCACCAGACTGCTCCAGTCTTTGGAGAGATACTTTTACATCCTCCTGAACTGGTTCAGTTCTGTGACTTAACTTACCCCATAGTCATATCTGAAGGAAATAACTACCATATCCTGACACAGTACACTTCAAACCACAGAGATGCCAGCTGGGAAACACTCAGAAAATCAAATTTCTTACCCTACTGAACTAGAACACCACAGTCACTACAAAAACTAGAGACTGACATTTTTATTTCTGTGCATTTCATACATTCACCCTATGAACAGCAACAAGTTCTAGTCATGTGTCCAACCAAACCTAGACAAATTTCAAGCACAGCAGCAAAAATTAGGATACAGAATTATGCATAAACTTAAATTTATGTATACTGAAATGTCTACAGCTGTATTATCACCTTCCCTTTTAGGTTTCTATCCCACCGAGCCTTTCCAAATGTCCCAGGCAGAGTTTGGCAACAGGCCATGGAAGAACTTAATGGCTGTCTGTGTACTACCAGTTGCAATGCTGGGGCCTTACTGCTGTAAAAATGGGAAAAAGAATTCTGTGTATAAAATGACAAAATATGAAATTGATCCAGAGATGTCTCAGAAGAGCAAAATGCAGAAAAACAAAACATCATGAGCAGAACTCCTGTAGCCTTAGGAAATCACATGCAGCTTTTTATTGTGATTGGATCCATAAAGCCTTGTTCTTTGCATAACTTACATAACATTCATTCTCCTTAGTAAGGAGCAAATGGGTTCTCACTGTCCTTTAAAGGATCTATGACTCTCACTCCAGATTGACCTGCTTGCAGGGTGTGGAAGAGGGAGGGGAGAAGACATGTATTTTCCCATGAAATGCATACCTACAAGAAAAATGGTAAAAGAGTGTGATTGTAGAAAGGCAAGTCTGTATATTTGCCATGGAAACAGCAGTTTTAAGAAACATGGTGATGGGAGGAATATCAACTATCACTTCAGACTGATTTCTGCAGAATGCAGTCATAGCAAACTGGCTAAAAGTAGGCTGCTCCTCATGCAGCTTGACAGACCCTACAGTTTTAGTAGCTGGGTGATGATGGGTCATTTCTGGCTGCTACTTTTGAAATGTCCTAGGCTTCCTTTACTATATTCAGGAAATATAAGGAATGAAGTGGATAGGCTGAAAAACGCTCTCACCTCACTCTGGACACACACCTCATTTCTTGTGAGGCCAGCAGCAGCCTTGATGCATATTTCATTCACATGTTTGCCTGTTTCTTTACATCCTAGCAGAGGCACACAGTATAAGGAAGGAAAGGGACTTCTTTGGACACCTCCTGAAGACAAAGCAGTTCAGGCCTAATTCTGCTATTCTACGTTTGGAAGCTTTTTGTTTCACACATACCAGGAAAAAATTGACATTAAAAGCACTTCCAGGGTCTAAGAAAGCTTAATTGAAGTAACAAACACAAATTCCTTTCCAGAGCTGTCACTACTTCTGTAGTCATCATCTCTCTGATTTTAGCCTCTTACCAGTTTCCTTTCTTTTTGATTCCCTGTTCCTCTTCAGTCACCTCTCTTTCACTTTATTCCGTTCTTTTTGCTACCAAAGGTGTAGTTGGAAGCATCCCAGTTTCCCTTCTCCTCCCTACTGATGTGAATAAAATGAAGCAACTACTTTTGCCAAAGGAGAGACATAAACATGCTCAATGCAGTCTCTTAGCCCTAGACTCTACAAAACAAGTATGCTACAAACTCCAGAAGAATTCAGAGCACCTGCCCTTAAAGAATGCCGAGGGGTTTGGCTGCTCCCAGAGTTCAGGGAAATGCTGCTCTTCCAGTCACTTGCAGCACTGCTGTTCAGGAGGGTTGATCACCTTGTGGAGTCACCTTCAGCTGCAGGAGAGCAGCACAGACATGGATGTGTGCTTCCAGCAGAGCAAGTTTTTGCTTCTGTGGTCTTTTTTCACAGTCCTGGCTTCCTTCTAGTTTCCACAGATTGTTATTGATGGATACACTGGGGAATGAGCTGGCATGGGAGCTTGTCAGTAGCGCAGGTTTGTTTTTCACAGGGTGCTGCTAGCAAAGCTTTGTCAGTAGCAGACATGGGTGGGAAATCCACACTATCAGACAGATGAAAAGTGCAACCAGGAAGTTTCTGTCCTTCAGGCATCAATTACTTAGACCCCAGCTTGCCACATTTTCTTGAAGATAAAGCCAAGCTTTTCTCAGCGTTGGATATAAAACCTCTATAGGTAACTTGTTTGCCTTGGTCTGTTGCTGATTTCCTGGCCCATGGGAATGGTTTGGTCCCCAGAATAGTGTGAGCATTACCTCAGCTAAGCTGTTTTTTAGCACCATCACCTTGAGGCTGTTAAAAGAGGCTGCAAGGCTGCAATGGTCATCAAAGACCAGTGGCTTCATCACTCTTGGGAGGCAATGCTGTGAAAAAAAGGCCAAAGTGAGATCTCTGCACCAATAAGTTATTTCTTTTGTTCTAGGAAAAACCTAGTGGTTTTTTGGTTTATTTGCCTATCAAAGTCATTTCTAGAAAGGAAATGCTAGGAAAAGCTCACAGAGGGGTTTTTTTTTAAGTAACCAGATGATTGCCTGTTGCCATTTATCTGATGTCAGCTTTGCCATAAGGATAGGCTGGTTAGAGCAAAGCAGACAGCAATTCCCTTCATCAGCTGCTGCTGCTCCCAAGTGAAAGAATACATAAATGTCTCTGAAGGCTAAAAACATGCCCACAGGCAAAGGAAAAGAATATATTGAAATACACTTTAAAAACACAGCTAGTACATGATACTTTAGCAAAGGTATAATACTTCAGATACAGTAGGGTATTTCGTGTGCTTAGTTTGATCAAGAGTGATGCTGAGGATGGAAAAGGACTCTCTGCCTTAGATGGATCCTGATGGCAGCTGAGCCTTTAGAAATACTCATGCTGTAACCATGCAAACTTCACATCCTGACCATTAATTGGAAAATCCTTCAGCTGCTATGTCCTTCTTAAGTAAAGTAATGATTCCTCCTGTTACTACTGTTCTAAGCAAACTAGGATTCAAAGGAATTATTTTTTTGAGAGGGACACAGTGGTCTGTATTATGTAATCAGAACAAACCTAAAGAAATCTCACTGATTCATTGAATCTTATTTTAGATGTAAAATTTGAACTTCCTGGATAGACATATAGAAATACTTTTTTCGAAGTATACAATGGCTTTAATTTGTAAAATGTGGCCACCTTAAGTCTGATTACATATTTTGTAATGTATGATTTTAATTCATGCTAACCAACCTTACACATTGGATATGAGCTTTTAAATAAAAAAATTAAAACTAAAGCCAAACCAAACAGGAAGTATGGTTGTTGCTCAGGAGTCTTCAGTATACTTTTGGACCTTACAGAGGAAACATTATGACAAGAAAAAGACACTTTTTCTTTTGATATAGAGGTATTTAGAGCTCTTCATAACCTGATAAGAATTCTTTGAATCATTGCATAGTGACTGCAGAAGTGATTTCTTCCTCCTTATCCTGAGGTACCTATTTTCCTGTTTTAAGTGCTGCCCTGTGCATCTGTATATGAGAGAGGAAAGCAAAGTGGCTTTTTCGCTGGACCGTTCAGCTGGTACCAAGAGACACTGCAGGAAATGCGAGAATTTATGTCAAATACAAGTGTGTTTGATCTGGAGCAAGGGAAAGCAAAATTCTCCCAGCAGTAAGCACACTAGTGGAATAAAGAGCTATTCAATAACATCTTTCTTACTGTGCTGGCTTTGGCTGGGGTAGAGTTAAAATTCTTCCCAGTGGCTGGTGTGTGATTTGTGCTGAACACAGGGCTGATAATATAGGGATGTTTGTGTTATTGCTGAGCAGGGCTTGCACAGAGCTAAGGCCTTTTCTGCTCTTCCTGCTGCCACACTGGCAGGGAATTTTGGAGTGTATGGGAGGTTGGGAGGAGTCACAGCTGAGACAGTTGACCCCAAAATGACCAAAGGGCTATTCCACACCATATGGCATTACGCTCAGTGTATTAAAGGTGGGGAAGAAGGAGGAAAGGGAGGGGATATTTGGGATGATGGTGTTTGTCTTCCCAAGTAACCATTACATGTGACAGGGCCCTGCTCCCTGGAGATGGCTGAACACCTACCTGCCCATGGGAAGCACTGAATGAATTCCTTGTTTTGCTTACATGTGTGGCTTTTGCTTTTTCTAGTGAACGGTCTGTACCTTAACACATGAGTTTTCTACCTTTTGCCTTTCTGATTTTTTTCCTGATCCTACTGGTGAAGGAGTGGCTGCGTGGGGCTTGATTGCTGGCTGGGGTTAAACCACAACTCTCACATAGAAACTCTCATTTTTTACCATATCACTTGTGACCCCAGGTGCTGAGCAGACAGAGAGCCCATTGAATGAGCAGTGTTCCACAGCTGCTGTAGCTGCCAGCAGAGGTAGAGGAGATAATCTGGCTGTGCAGTCCTTGGCCTGAATAGTTCCAGGGTGACAAATCCCTATGGATTTGGACTACTCTGCCTAAGACTGGGAATAGGTTTTCTGCTGGTAAAGCCTGAAGAATGAGGATGACAGACTGTGGCTGTGTAGCCACAGTGATCTTATTGAAGTTGTTAAATAATCTGGAGGATCAACAGTAGCTCTGCCAAGGTGGCTATGCACTCTGGTAACTCAGGGGAGACCAAACCTGATGCTCTCCTTACAGTGCTTGGGGAAAGTTGAATGTTCCTGAAGATGGCTCAGGTTATGCAATGAGATCAGGGATTTGTCTGAAGTCACAGTGTTGAGTGTGTGCCATTAGCAGATATAAAATACAAAAGTGTTTCTAAAATCACAGTCTTTGATCAGCTCACTCAAGCATAAGTAGAGTACACACCTTGTCTGAAGAACCACAGCTGTGACCCTGAAAATTAATTGTGTTCTTCTGCAGTACAGAACAGGGATAACTCTTCTGTTAGCAGAAGGGTACTGCTCTTTTATATAATGTAGCCTGGCGACTTAAATGACTCCCCCAGGAGTGCATTTGCATCTTCACAATCCATTTCCACCTCCCAGAAAACTGCTTCTTTTACCATCTTGTGCTCTCATGGGAGATGAGAGACTCTCAACAACTCCTGCTGAATGTGCCAGTACCTATAGAGTTAAAACTCAATGTGTGAAAGAATATGTGTTCAGCAGCACCCAGGAGTGTAGACTCTGATATGGACACTTAATACATATTGGAAACTTGAGATCCAGCTTCTGGTCCAAGCTCAACTTTTAAAATTTCCAGGAAAAGCCCGTGAGGCCAGCCCAGCATGCAGGGATTTCAGTAACATGAATACACAACTAACATAAAAAAATGTGGCACCTATGGATTTACGCTTATGGGAGTAGGCAGCATGTTGAGTGGGAGTTTTCAGGATAATTTTGAATCTAGTTCTGAGTTTCACCAAACGCATCCAACGGCTGATCTTTTCCTGGGCCCAGTTTGCATCAAGACAAGCAGCACTTGGATGTGAACTAATGCTGAAATAAGATTTATAATGAGCTTGGGATTCAGATCCAGCATATAACAATCTGAAAATGGATATCATGAGTTTCTTAAAGTGCCAAGATTGTTTTGCTAAATAAAAACAGCCTTCAAATAATTTTATCTTTTCATCTAAAGCCCAGGCATGTGCTAATGAAGTAATATTAACAATAGATTTTCATTTTAGAGTATTCAGACAGAGAAATAAACACTGCTGTAGAGAAATCTACCAACCACCAAAAGCCAGACTCTTCTGCATTACTTTTCTCTGCACCAGTGGAAATCTGCAGTAATTTCTCTGAATTTAGAGGCAGAATTAACACTTGCAATGGAGTGACACAAAGCAGAATCCAAGTTTTTTGCTATTAGGCATTCTTATTGCATAAATAAACACGGTATGTAGCTGCTGTATTTTTTTTTTATTAAAGTTGGCTTGCGTTTGAGTTGCAAATACAGTCAACACTAATTTACCTTTCATTTTGTCCCTTCATTTGGGATTTCTAAAAAATATGGGATGCTAAATGCTAATTCAGGCAATGGTACTAATTCAAAATCTCAAATATAAAGCTCAAAAAGATAAGCACTCACATAAAATTACTCGTGTTAGTCTTTAAATTAAATTGCTCATTAGATTGTCTCCTGTGTCATACATTCAAAGGTCATGTACAGATTTCACTATGAATAAGAAAAAAGAGAGGGGAAATAGTCTCCAAAAGAAAGCACAACTGCATATCTTTTCTAGTATGTGGTATCACAAAATTGCATCTGGTTTACTTACACAGTAGAAACCCGTGCTTTCCAAGAAAATAAAACAGAAAAATAAACCATAAGAGAGGGAAATCCCAACCCTTAAGCACACCTTAACTTTTTCACCTGGAAACTGAAAGCAAGGCACTGTTATCCAAATCTTCTAAACAGGAACAATCATCACAGAGATTTATTTGACTGCAACAAGAGCTGGTGGTTTATCCCCCATGTTTGGTGTTTTGCTCTTGGGTTATTGGTTTGGGGCTGGGTTTTTTTTTGAAAGCATTTTCTGAAAAAATATGCAAGTAATTTACCAGCTTTTCCACTGCATCCCTATTAGTCATCAGATTTCCATGGAATGGGGACTTTGCATCTGATTTTGAGAAAAGGTGATACTTGAATAACATGAAGCACATCCAGAAGATGCTCTTCTGTTTGCAGGTGTGTGAGCTTGCTTTCAGGCATGTCTTGTCCATAGTCCTTAGTACAGCACTTGTGTCAGTGGCCAGAGGCTTTTTGAACTGCTGTGCAATGGCCTCTCAGATCTATATGGTTCCTGACATGTCTATTCTGTTGCTGCTTTGTACCCACTTTAAAATTTCATGTTGTATCTCTCTATGCAATTTCTTCAGCAATTATCTTTTCCCTTTCTTTTCCTTCAACAAGAAACTGAGCAGCTGTACTGTCAGAGAGCTGGAGAATGGCAGGAGGAAAGCTTTCACCTCCCCTTTCCTGGCTGCAGTGTTCAGCCTTGCAGCTACTGAACATAATTTCATAGGACATCCAAAGGTCATCTGGTCCAAAACTAAGCAGGGCTGAGATCATATTGCTCAGGGTCTTGTCTTTGAGTTTTGAGTCAAGTTTTGATCTCCAGGCGTGGAGATCAGTGGTGGATACAGTGTGAACCTCTTCCTTATCTCTGCACTGTTAGCAGCAGTGTGCTTAAATGTTCAGAGAAAAAATAGAGGACACAGTAAATGTTCAGCTTTGTGTAACACGCCAGTTTTGTCAACTCTTTTTCCAATAACAAGGTCGTAAGTTTGAACCATCCAAAGGGCACATGTGATAAGTCACTTGTCCGTACGTGTACACGTGAAAGGAAAATAAGCTAATAATTTCAGGTTTTATCCCTCAGGATTACTTCACAGTACATATTTTTCCACATTTCTATCGTGCCATTAATCTTTATCCTGTGCCTTCTGCAGACATCTTTTTTTCCTCCCACACAGGCTGCCAGAGTCCTGCTCTCCAAGGGGTCACAGGTTGCAGAGGGATCCACAGAAACAGGAAACCAGGCTTCCTCAGTCAGTTTTGAAACACCAAAACCTGTTTCCTTTCTACAGAAATAAAGCCTGTCAGGGCATCCTCTGGGTAGGCTCACTATCTGAGCAGCAGCCCAGGAGGAGGGAGAAACTACAGGATTTCTTGTTTAGGAAATAAATGTGAGATAACTTGTACCATTTACAAACCATCAGAATGAAAGAGATCATTTTCTTGCTGCTCGTGTTGCACTTACACAGGGGCAGCACTGGATTTAGCACCCTAGGAAAACTCTGGACCACAGGACAAGGCGATGAAACCCAGACAAGTCACTCAGACTCAACTCCATCTTTGACCACAATTAGGGGGTCACCCCCTTCTGAAATCCAAGCTGCCAAAGCAAGTGCCTCACAGGGACCTCCTTTTGCATCTGCAGGCGAGAGACTGGGAATGACAGCAGTGAAGAAAACTTCCAGTCCCACAGTATCTACCCCTGCAAGGCAGTCCAATGGACACAGTGATGGTGACTCTGGCAGAGACAAGATGGGAAGCTCATCTCACAGCAAAGGGACAACCCTACAAAGCACTGCTAGAGAGATCCCTCTCCTTCAAGGGGTCACTACAAGCCTGGATACAGCTACAGGGAACAGATCTGTCAAGCAGTCCTCTCTCAGCACTGGTATCACCAGGAGCCAGCAGGATGCCAACTCCAAAGCATCCGGCTTTGAAACTACCAGGGGAAAGTAAGCTACGTATTTTTTCTTGTCTCCTACATACTGCTTATTTTCCTGTTTCCAGTGGCATAATTGGCAAAACTCCTAGCAATTTCAGTAAAATTATTTTTTGACCTTAAAAAAGACCGTCTAAAGAAAGCAAGGGACCAAACTGGCAGCATTTACGTAGGCAAAACCATTGTAACATTTCTAACAGAGTAAATGCTATAATGTTTTATTCCTTAGGGTGGTTGTCTCAAAATCAATAGGGAATTCATTATCATATATGGGTAGGAAAGGACTACAAGAGATGGCCCCCTGTTTTATGCACAGTAAACTACTGTTGATATTTTTTTTTCTTCTTTCTTTTCTTGTGGATAAAAGAAATTGCAAATGCACTGTTTCATTTTGAATCTATTAAAAATATTGTGTTTGTAAACTTGTCCACTAAATTGAAAATGCAGGCAATTAAATGTACAACGTGCATCAATGTCTGGCAATTTGAAACATCCTATTCTGTGATAAAAACTTATGGAAAATGGTGTTGTAGGTGAATGTGCATTCAGAGCTCTATAACTTAATGCACAATAGCTGTGCATAATGGAGTATATCAAACTGTACTGTCTAATTTTATAGTTCTGGAACACTCAATTATTTTCTTTTTTCCCCAATGTCTTCAGTTCCAAATGGGGATATTAACACTGACTTTGCAGATATTGCAAGTTTCCCTTAATTGCTGATATATAATCAGATACTGGTAGAAAATGCAAAATGCAAAGGATTGGTTGTTTTCCATAGTATTTATGGAGAGGGAGCATTCAGAATATAGATTTCTTCTTTTGATAGTACTTTCCCATATGGTAGCATCCAAATTCACAGAAAGGAGAATAAATCATCACTCCTACAATTATCTTGCTGTGTGTGGCTGGGAGTTAGTTTTCCTTCAAGTGAAAGAAAAGATTCCCACTGAGCTGAGCATGTTTTGGATGATGCATAAGGGAAATAATGCATAAGGACCCAAAGGAAAGGAGTCCTTTGCCTCTGCTTGGAAGACAGAGCCCAGTAAAGGAGCTGTGTTTCCCAGACAGCTTTCCTAGCATATTCCTTAAGTTCTGAAAGTCATCTGTTACACCACCTTACCCAGTGCTTGGCAGGGTTAAAGAGTCTCTTTTTACATGAGTGCTGATAGCCACATCTCCACTGAAATAAATCCTAATACATGCTAACCTTGGTCTTTAGCTTTCACAGCTTTCTTCAAGAACAGTATTCCAATTAAATTAATCTTCAGCAAAACTCTGTGAATCAGCAGGTATTCTTTCTACCTTTTATGATATAAACACTAGTAGCAAAAAATTAGTCTCTGGTGAAGATGGTCACGTATTTTATTTATCATAATGACACATGATTGCAGCTGTAGAGAGGCAAAAGAAGCAAATCTTGTATTTGCCAGTGCCTAATTTCATGAGTGGTCAAGGAGCAACCTGCTGTGCAACATGCATATTGGAGTCCACTGAGCCAGTTAGCAATAAAGCCAAGATTGCATATCAAATTTATGGGAATGTGTAGCAGCATGAAACCCCAGCATAAAATTGAGTGCTGAATCCCCACTCTCTTGCTCAAACTGCTGAGCTATGTAGCCTCTCCCTCTCTAGCAAATATCTAGAGTTTTAGGTCTGGCTCAGTGCTTTTCACAGTAAGATTCTTGTGCTACAAGGCTTGTCTTCCCACTGTATATGAGTGTTTTTACAGTAGGATGTGGTGTTTTGAACTGTCCTTCCACTTTTGCCATGACCTGGACTGTAACTGAAATCACTTCACTGTTCCATCTTCCTTTCCTTATGGATTAGACCTGGATGAATAATAAACATGCTTGTAACTCGTTTTTCTTTTTCAGCAGAGACATGAGAAAATTCCTTGTCTAGGGTGCTCACTCTTACCAATTACTGCTGTGAAACACCTGAAAAGCTACTTATGAGAAAATATGCATAAGAAGACAAAATTTTTTATTTATTAAGTGCAGGTGCCATCAACTACACCCTAAATAATTTGTACCACATATTTTATTTTTTTAAAAAAATATATGTTTATCACAAATAAAGTGAAAAAGATCCTGCAATAACACCAATAAAGACACAGCTTTCTTCAAGGTTTTACTCATTTGAAGCCTGAGCACAGCATGACTCAGTAGCAGACTCCACAGCTGTAAAGTGTAGTGTCCCTGAGGAAATTTGGAAGAACAATTCGCTTTTTGAATTTACTTTGAATTAAAGCACCTCCTTGGTTATAGTCTGTACTCCAACCTGAATTTTTGAGTGACCTTGTAGGAACTGCATGACTCTGTAATCCTTTATGGCAACCCATTGTGCTAACATATGTGCAGAGATGCTGATGTTAGGAGGCTCCATATAGAAGGAACAATAGAGAGATCCGTGAGAGACAAGCAAGGAAAACAGAAAAGAATGAGCATTTATTTTTAAACATACTTATAATTTTAAAAATATCAATACATACACTTTGTTAGAGAGTCTGCAAGGCTGTCAGATTGTCCACAAGGTACAATATGTGTCCATTGAACAAACTTAATTACGCAAATAACCCTTTCTGAAGGAGGTCATGTGCCTTAATGGCTTACTTACAAAGACAATTCCCTGGCTGTCGCTACCCTAGGTTATGTGAGGACAATATTATGCACCCATATCTTATCACATGCACTCTAGAACTAAGTTAGGCTTTGAACCTCTCTCTCTATCACATCCTGATGTGGTATTACAAAGGCTAAATATCAGGCATATCCTTTTCTCTAAAAACACTAATCTCTTCCTTATTCTTCCCTGACACAGAAATGCAATTAAATCCTGTTCCTTCACATTGGAACAATTTTATAATTAACCTTAGAATAGGTACAGGAGAACACAATTTGTCGCTGTCTGCTCTCAAACCATTTCAGAAGAGTATTTTATTGGTGAGGTATCCTCCCTTCAGGCAGGGTCTGCACCCAAGCTTTCATGAGGATAAGAAAACTTCATAGGAAGCACATCTGGAATGGCCTGAGCTGAAGGAAAATTCATTTCTTCACTCCTAATAATGAATTTGACTTATGTTCTGAAATGTGAAACCTAATGTCTCTACAAATATGTGATTTTTTCCTTATTTTTTAATTCTACCTATCTTCAAAGTTTTATGCAATCCATATCAATGAATAAAGAAATAATGGAAACCTAGAGTGAGAGAATTTCTCCAAAATTCAGTGACATAAATCTAGTATCAATTTGGTGTGAAAGAAGAAAATTTATGATACATTCTTTTCAATTGAGTTCATTTGAGATATGTGATTTTCAGCCTGTGGAGAGAGACAATTGCAGTATTTCACTGTGTAAAGCAGCTTAAACAGCAATGGTGCAATGGAGTAAGTCTCAGGTGGAGTCCTGAGACCAGCACATTCATCTTTTCATTCTGAACCTGATTTTATTAATTACTATCCAAGGCAGCTCCTGAATACATGAGACCTTCATTCAGGCTGTAAATTAAGCACAGTATCCCCACATTGCTGAGCGGCTCTACATTAGTATTCTCTCTTTTTATGTGTATATTACACTTTTTCCAGTTATCTTGAAGCCACTGAGGATCTGTATAGATTTCCTTTACCAGTACCTTGAATAGTTGTGAGGTGACAATATCTTATTACTAAGCACAGAAGGGTTTAATAGAGTCAGCACCAGGGACAGATTTGCTTAGCTGTCACATGTGATAGGAGTGCTGAAATATTTAATTCTCATGACCAGACGTCTGCATTTCTCTCTGGAAATTGCTTTGCCTATATCAGCTTGGTAGAAATCTAGTGTACTGGCAAATTAAAATGAATGGTTAAGATCAGCAGACAGTTCAGATACATGAGACACGTAGAAACCTGATTTAACTGCCTAGTTAATGCAAGTTTCACAGTCTCTTTTCATCATGTCACTTTTTAATGGAGCAGAGAGAACTATTCTTGAATTGATTTCCTAAGATTTTGCATCACTGTGCTTTTACAGTCACACATGGCTTAGGTTTCTGCCTCACTGGGTATATTCACTATGACGTGGAAGCAAGAAGCCCTTACACAGGCCTGAGGTTGCCTTGGTGGCTGTGTCAGGGTGTGTGTGACAATCTTTGTCCCCAGAATGTTGCAGTACAGCTATGCAGAAGATCTTTGCCGTAAGTCGCTCTCATCCAGCAGCACCTTGAATGTATTTCTGATGCTCGTCTGGAAGCCCACAATCCAATTTTCCTACACACGGTGAGCTCAGTTTTACTCCCCTAGCAATCCCAAAGCAATGGTGGCTAGTAGAGTCATGACAGACTATTTGCAGCAGGACAGGAAACAGAGCACCAGGGAGAAACAATCACTTCTTCACCGAAGTTATTTTTTGAGACACTCACAAAGTACTTAGCCTGCTCAGAGTCTCATTGTTTAGTTTTTCTGTGATCAGATAAGGCACCACTATACAGACCATTTCTGACTTTTTTCCAGAATGGTAAGGAAGGTTTCTGTTTGTCTCATTACACTAACTATTGCATTAATGCTCATGCTTATCTTGCTCTTGTTCTTTGTTTCATCTGTCATGGGAACAGCAAGGATTAGGAAGAGACTGTTTTCCATCCCTGCAATGTCCCTTCACCCCTCTGATTAGATTAGGATCACTGTAGCAAACTGGACACAGTGTTAGGCTTTACCTACTAGCCACTGCAAACAGTCAACTCCTTGTGGCATTTCATTTAAAGTACAACAGAAACATCTGCCCAGGTGTGCACAGAAAATAGGCATTCTTACAAATCTGAATATAATTAACGTTTTAGAGAACTGACCCTAATTCTAGAATAGACTTGACAAAGAGAGGACAGCAGAAAGGTGTCCCCATATGTTTTCCAAAGGCATTATCTGTGTTGCCAGATAGAGAATTGCAAATGTCAATTTTTCTGCCAAATCTGATACAGACCTTCTATTCTGTATCACATTCCTACTAAGCAACATCATTGGTCATGAGGAAAAGCCTGTGGAAAAAAAAATCACCTTGAATTTCATGGACTTTGGCTCAGATCCTTTCTGTTCAAGAGCCCCGTAAGATCAGACAGTGACAGCATAAAGATATGTATCTGTATGATTAAGTGGCAAATGAGATACAAAGGAACTGGCAAGGCTTTTAATCATTTAATGAAGGGAAACAAGAAAAGAGAAGGTGCCCAAAACAACAGTATAAACAAGGACAAATTCACCCCTGAAACTGTAATGGATCTTATTTTTTATATTTTCATTTTGTCACTTACAAAGGCTTTTTTTTATTGTCAGTATTTCTCAGAGTGGAGAAGCCATCACTGACATACTGCAATCTCCTTTTCTGTAGATCACAAAAGCACTAAAAAAGCAGTGAACACCAATACCACTGAAGGTTATCTGAAAAGCACTGACAGTACTACCTTAATGAATTTTGTACTCTGGGTCAATTAGAAGATGGAAAAGAAATTTATATTCCAGAAGTGAAAAGGCAGAATTCAGACCTTTTTAAAGAGCAGTTTGTCTGCGTGTTCAGATGTGTTTTACTGGATAATTCTCAAAGATTTGAGATTAATAGACATCTTCTCCAAAGTCTAAATTGTATCTGGAAAAGTTTGATTGTGTTAAAGGGGTCTGAACGTGGAGTGGAAAATCGTGTATCAAAGAGGTGATCTGATTTGCAACAAGAGAACATTTTAAATGCTTAAACAGATTGGTGAAGTGCTAGATAAGTGGAATGGTGAATTAATTTTTGCAGCATAAGGGAGGACAAACAGTAAATAAAAATTCAGATGAAACAAAGAGGCTGTTCACAGTCCAAGGCTTCAGTACTATAACACAAAAAAAGGAAATGAATGACGAGAGCAGAATTTGTGTTTTGCAATGGACAGGACAAAATGTCAGGACACTGAGTCCTGAAAAGAAAACATTAAACAAATCTTTGACACCTAATGCTCCAGTCAGTGTCAATAAGTCAGCTGTTTCTCAGGGATAAAAAAATGTCCTATAAGATATTTTACTATGACATATTATTTTATATTACATGTCACACGCACCTTTTAGTTTCTTCCATTCCAGCCAGCTTGTAAAACACATTTTCCAATTTGATTTGTTTATGGTCAGTCTCTAGTGAGTAGTGAATTTTTATTGCAGCTGAGATTCATACATTTCTGAGCAAAGGAAGCTGGGCACTGAACCTAAAGAATTAACTGGTTTTTGTTTAAGC
The DNA here is from genome assembly GCA_013399835.1 of Leptocoma aspasia. Classification (NCBI taxonomy): domain Eukaryota; kingdom Metazoa; phylum Chordata; class Aves; order Passeriformes; family Nectariniidae; genus Leptocoma; species Leptocoma aspasia. The sequence goes on along the minus strand of VXAX01005620.1, from coordinate 1,244,831 downwards.
TTATCATTTCTCTTTGAAATAGAGCTTATATTTTTGAAAGATGACCGATGTTCACTTAAAGATAGAGAATTTACCATGTCACGGTGAGAAGTCTCTGTGGTCACCTACTGGAATTCAAAGGAAGTTGCTAATACCAGTCTCCCATGCAATAGCAAAAATGAACCTTGTGAGGGTGCTTGCTATCCTCATAATCTGAGTGTTTACACTGTGTCAATCAACATTATCTTTCCTCATCCAAACTTGGCAGGTTGTTTAAAGCAAATTGAAAAGCCAGCATCTTCTGGCTCTAGATGCTTGTAGCATCTTTCTACATCCCCTTTGCTCAGATGTAAAGGACAATATAAAATTAAAACTACTGTAGAATCAAGATGAGTATTTCATTATCTATTCTGTGAAATAGAAACAAGCTGCATACAATATGAATGAGGCACAATCACCAAGCTGGGCATGGACTTTGACAACAGCTCCAGCTCTGGGTCCTTTTGTATTCCATCAGCAACACAGTAATCTCATTTTCCTGATTCAGTGATGTTCAGCTGGGCTGATTGAATAGCATTTCTATTAAAAGCCGGGTAATCTAATTTACTCACAGACAAAAATCAGTCATTTTCAGGTACGAGATGAAGGGGGCATGACTGATTCTATACCCTTTGTGGTCCGACTAGCACTGGTGTTCCTGTGGGGTGGCTTTAGGACCATTTACAAGGATCTGTGCTTACAAGCAAGAGGAAGCGATCACGTACAGGCGTTGCCGGCAGTTTTTGTGAGGTTCGCCTTTTTCTCGGCAATGGATCCAGGGAACGTTTTACAACGGAGCTGTGCTGTGGAAGGGGGACTGCAGGGACCCTAAAAAAGCTGCTGTAAATTGTGCTTGGCTTTTCAGAAGGTTCAGGTGCCCCAGCGCCGGCAGCTCCGCGGGCTGCGGCCGCCACCTGCCAGCCGTGCCCGGCACTGCCGCGCCTGAGCCCGGCTGATCGCGGCTTAGGACGGGTTTAACAGTGCAAAGACGGGTTTAAGAGCTCACGAGTGTCCCCCGAACCAGGCGGCAGGGATCCCAAAAGCTAAAGACGGGCTTGAAGGCAACGTCTGGGTGCCACTGATGGGTCCCTGCCCGCTGTGGGCGATTTGTTCCAGCCGCCTGGGCAAGCTCCGGGGCCAATTGCCTGCTCAGGACCTGGGACTGGGAGCGGCCCGAAGGCCCCGAGGGCTCTCCTGCCCAGGCTGCCAAGCGGAAAACCTGCTCACAGGTTCCAGCAGGAGCAAATGCTGCTCTTCCGACCGTGCCCTGCTTCTCGGTGCAGTGCTTCCTCACCCCCGAGAGGGGGATGTCACATTTGGGTACAGCCAAACCACACCGAGTGCAGAGCTGGGCTAGAAATAGTTTGATTTAAGCTGGAAATACCGCAGCAAATACCACATCAAGGAGGCTGCTTCAAAGGCCTGAGGACTCTCCCACACATTGCCACCAGTGCGTGTTCCTGGCCAAGATACGCAAGAGAAGGATGAAATCTGTCACTTGGGCTTTATGCCAGCTGGGGATGTGTACTGCTCTTTCCAGGCTGGATTTCTGTTGTATGTTGTGAGGATTTTGTTTTGTTTTTAAATACAGCTTTCCTGATTGAAATCAGGTTCAATGCAAAAGAGACGCTAGGCTCCTCCAGCTCTCAACAAAATCTGCATGTTAGAAGCCTGTGTTGATGATCTGGAATAAATTATTCCAGGGAGGGTAAAGAGGATTTTCAGGTTTAAAGTCCTGTTATGCAAATCAGTTGTCTTCTGTTCTGCCTTTGCATTAACACAGCCTGTCATAGTTCTTCCGCCACGCTTCATCTTCTATTTCCAAATCTACATTTTTTCAGACAATTTGATTTCAAAATTATATTTACATTCTTAACGTCTCTTAATGAGCTTATTTCATTGGTAGCGTAAACCTAATTATGAGTCACACCAGGGGCTCTTTTGCTGTGAATATTTCCTCCAGTTTAGCCTGATCAAAGATTGCTGGGCCATGTGAGAACCACAGCTTCAGACATTGCACTCACGTACATTAAGAATGAGTTAAATATTTTAAATGGAAACAATCTGCTCAAGTTAGTTACTTTTTTTGGTAGAGACCAGAGGCTGAGTTCAGACTGTCTTCAAAAAACAAGAATAGCCCTTAACATTTGGGGTGTATGTAACATTTTTTCCTGTGGAAGGCATCTCCAAATGGGCAAGTTCCAATAGCTGTTCCTCAAAGCTACACACCCTTAATAATGATGATAATAATAATAATAATAATAATAATAATAATAATAATAATAACAACAACAACAGTGTGAATTTTTTAAAGGTTTTGGGTGAGGTAGGGTTGTTTATTTTTTAACTAAAAGCTATATTCCAGGGCTTTCATGCCTTTTGCAATTTTTAATGCCTGTTTTCATTCTTTTATCTTTTCATTGACCACATTTGCTCTCAGTTACTACAATGCATACCCCAAACATGTGCACTGCAGAGCAGGTTGTCAATAACAATATTGCTGTACGTCTTCTGCTTCATCCCTTTCTGTGGTGAGCTGTCAGATCTGTGTGCAAGGTTAAAGTGCAGGCTAGGGAGCCACAGACCCAAGTCCCTAACCTCACCCCTGCCTCACTGTAGCCCAGATTTTAAGACCTGACCTCTTTATTTGGCTTCTTTATTTGTAGAGGTGGGATGCTTAGCACCCAGCTGCCCAAGGTGTTATCTCCTCACTTCCTAGAGATCTAATGTGGAACAGGAAAGCACATGTGGTACTGCATTACAGCTAGAGATGGCATTATTGCTTCAGAGGTTTTCTGAGCAGACTTTGTATGCCATCAGTTAATTGCTGAGAATTATTAGGAATTGCTGAGAATTATTTAGGAATTTAGATGTTTACATTCCCTATACTTAGTTTAAATCATAAGCAAATCACCATGCTTAGTCAGAGCTCCTCCTGAACAGATCAGTGTCAGTCTGGCCCAGAACCACTTCCTGCATCTGTTAAGAAATATTTAGTATGCCATTCATATGCTGAGAATTTGGGGTTTTTTTGTGATCTCTGCGCTGCTCTTCAGAGGAAAAAAATACAGGTTTTAATCTTGGGTGTGTATTTGCAGAACCTTCACCACAGCTGTGAAAGGGAAGGGATTTCATGCCTGTACTGAGCAGGATAACAAACCTTGATGGTCCTAAGCAACCTCACCTGTAGCCTCCACCCATGCCCCTGTGCCGGGACTCTACTTAAGCCCAGGCTCGAGCCTATGTTGTTTCCCTTAGGAGGGTGCTTGTCTCTAGCAGTCTCTTGGATCTGGGTCCTGCTGGGCTGCTTGTTGAGCTGTTCCTGCTACCCACTGCTGCCTGCGGGTTCCTGGTGCTGTGGTAGCTCTGCTGCTGGTGAGGTTGACCCTTCCTTTAGGAAGAAGCCTTACTCTTGTGCTTACTGATAGTGAGGAAGCCTCCTGGAGGACCTGTTTCCCTAGCAGCGCTTCCAGGGTCGAAGTCTCCTCTGCATCTGGCTCCCATTGATCTCTTGGCAGGAGAGGATGCCTGTCCTCCCTTGCTGCTGCAGAGGTGTGCTGGAAGGGGTGCAGCTACAAGCTCTGTCTCTCTGGCTTACTGCTGCTGGTGTTTAATTCAAATATCATTATTACTTAGTTGCTGCTGTCAGTCTCTGTGATACAGGAGACTGTGAAGGGCCCACATGCCCCACCCGGAGGGGTAGGTAAGTAGCTTCATTATTGCTCTGCAAACCTTGAAAGACTGAATTTTCCTCTTGTTTTTGCCAATTTAATGTGTCTCCAACTTGCATTTAGCTGCTTCTGACTTCCCCAGAGAAAGTGAGCAGAGTATCTAATCTTTATGCTTGTGCTTGACAGCTGCATTTAACTTTTAGCAAATATTTATGGAGTCTTTAATTAATATACACAGATAAAAGGCAGTAACTAAAGGAGTGAGAGCATAAAGGAAACATCAAAAAAAGCACAGCCTTTTCATACCTAATTAAGAAAAAATACTATCTTAATGAAAACTCTCAAGCAAGTGGAGAGTGAGTGAACAAAATCAGATCAAAGGCCCTCAATAAAATCCCATTTTATATGAGGCACGTTATTCTTCAAATAAACAATGTGTGTTGTGAAAGGAAGTGCTGCAATATTGGCAGTAGAGATATTGTGAGGTTAAATCTGTTAGTTTTAGCATTTTTCTGGCTTATCCTGCTTTTTTCTCAGGAATAATTTTCCAAGTACAGCACTACTGAGCTTAATGTGCATACATTGGTAGGATCTCAGTAGACAACAGCAATCACTTAAGGATAAATGCTGATACTATTTTGTGTTTTGTGCTGTTGTGCATGTTTGAAGCACTGTAAATCTGTACTAATGCCACGTAAGTAACTGTAACTAATCTGGTCTTAATTATATTTTGATTTCCACTGTAAGGAGCCCATAGCAAGATATGATTTCTGGAGTAAGTATATATATATTCACTTACTGGATCATGAAACATGAACAGAAATACTACAACTGGAAAAAAATGTTAGCAGCAAAACACCACACAAAAAGATGAACTTTAAGGTCTCTTATGTGAATGTTGTTTGGAAGTCCTTGCAGCTCCACCAGTCCTACACCTGAAAAAATGTCTAGTCACCAACTTGCCAAGTCAAAAATTAAGTGTGTTTCAGCATGGACAAGGGAATAATAAGATCCTGAGGAAGAGTGTACTAAGTTAAAGATTAAAGGAAAAAGTCAGCACGAGGCCAAATAGATATTTGTTCTACCAGCAGAAACACATTAATATTTTCTTTGGGGTGCCTTCCAGTCTGCAGCTGGGAGACTTCTTGAGACAAAGGTTATATTTACAACTTCATGATTGTTAAGAAAACAAATTGATAATGCCCTAAGGGCATGGTTGTTTCATGAAATAGTTTTACTGCTTTTTTAAAACCACTTTTGGCTTCCAAATTCAGCACAGTCTATGGCTATGGAAATGCTGCCTGACTCACTTTGTCTTCTTTAGTTTTAAACCCGTTTTGTTTTGATGCCCATTTACCATAACAAGACTAACTGAATAATGAATGTCATGACTTCATATCCCTCCTGCTCTTCTATTTGTCTTCTTTCCATCTCTCTTTAGGCTGTAGGACCAATCCTAAATTCTCTGTTCAAACTGGCTCTAAGTTCATATACAGCAACAAAGAGTTGATGTACTGAAACTGTGGTGGTTGCTGTTTGTTCTTTAGTCCTTCCCTAATAAGTTCAAGTATTTGATTAACTAGCTTAATTAAGGCAAACCAATAAATTGGCCTATTCAGAGAGCCATGAACAATGACTCCAAGATTATTTTTCCCCCAATGGAAGCTACTGTATGTAGTGATAGTATCTCTATAAGCCTGATTCTGCAAGACCTTTTTCTGACACCTACTTGTTTGGATATTCAGTATCATGAGACTTCTGCAGTTCTTCAAGTTGAGCGTTTTTTACTGAACAATATGATTCTGTATAACCCTGCCATCCCCTTATTTATTTACTTCCTCCCTAATTAATGAATATAGTGCCTATTACAGATTAATGTGGGATTGTGTTGATAAACTTCTTCTTGAAAAAGGGAACTAGTCTTTCATCTCTCTGATTTAATGCCTTATTTATAACAGGATCTGTCTTCTTACTATGTAATACATTGCTTCTCCCCCCAATATCTTTTGGTGAGTGACCTTGCCAAAAGCCTCTGAAAATCACACGTTTATCTACCTGCTTCTGATTCAAGGAATTCCAATATATCTCTGTGGCATAATTTCCCCGCACAAATCTGCCCTGAGCCATTATTAACATTATATTTTTCACTTAATTCTATTGTCTACTGTAGCTTCTACTGTAGCCAAGTTTCAAAATCTGGTTTAACAGTTTGTATTTGATTGCAACCTCCTTAGAAACCTTTTTTAAAAAGAGCAAACCTGCTCTTGTACTTACAAGCTCTGGCCCCCTGTGCTGAGTTTTACGATTTTGTGTTTGACTGCCTTCTCTGGATGGGCATCCAGAGGCACAATGAAGTGTGGAGCCGTGGCAGGTGTTTGCTGTGTGTGGTTTTGACCTCACAGTGCACTGGAAAACGCAGTCTCCCTGTACTCACAGTGTTGCCAGGGAAAGAGAGAAACACTAGAGTGGCTGTCCATAAAGTGAAAGCTGTGGATGACTAAAAACCTCACTGGACAATCCTTCGAATTCTAGGTAAGCAGTTTCTGTAGTCTGATATGTAGGTGTATTTTAAGACCTGTCATTACTGCAGTCTGGAAGAGCTTCTTTGTTCTTGGAGCGCCACAGGTGTTTACAAATTAAAATTTATATTTGCAATATGAATGTATGTAGAGATGGAGAAATGATTATCTGTTTTCTTTGCTGAAGCACCAAGACTAAGTAATTGCCCAAGACAATATTGGCAGTTTGAGTGAAACAAACTTAATGTTTGTAACTTACTCCTATTTGTAAATTATGGATTTAATGATATCAATTAAGTATCATATGCCATATGGTGGAAAATGTCGATTGTACTTGTAATCATTTTACCTTCTCTGTTTTACAGAAACTGGTGTGCTTATGTTCATACCAGACTTATACCTACAGTTGTGGTGGACAAACTGGAAACCTTCTCATCAGGCAGAGCAAAGCCTTGCACTTGGCAAATTGGATCCTGTGCTCAGAGGTATGGAGAACTGGCAAGAAAGAGTACTTGCAAGCACTTTAATTACAACCAAGTACACCATAAATGTGAATATAACTTGAAAAATTAAAGGGAGACAAGAGGGGGCATGCCCTCACTCTGGCACCCTCCAGACAGTTCAAAGTCTTTGAGTCAAAGAGAGGTGCACAAGTACAAAGCTTTAAAGCACATGCAGGGATGAAAATCCTTTCTGTGCAGTTTTCCAAGCCTGTGTTCTGTTGAAGAAAAGGGCTTCCCCTGAGAGGCATAAATATTTTTGTTATTATCTCTCTCCTCAGTGCTTTTCTGGCACAGCTTTTGTCAGGCAGTGAACCTAGACAAGTAATTGGCCTGGATGGAACTTTTAAATAATACCTCTGTTAAACATTCAGGTTGTCCTTTGTGGTTTGGGTGCCTCATTGTATTCTATAAATGTTAGATTTCAGTTGTAAGCGAAATTGGATTTTAATGCATGAATTTGGAAAATGGCGAAATGAAACAGCACCAACAAAATGGAGATGGTAATGTATTTTTCCCTTGACAAATTTTAAAAGCCTCTTAAAAGTCAGTTTGACTGTTCTGAGAAATGTCCTCTAGATGGTATGGCAGAACACACTTAAAGCTTTGAGTTGAAACTGGGAATAGAGCTTCCTTAGCATTTGGTGACTCTGAAATGCAGTCGACTGCATGGCAAAATCGTGGAGTGGACCTTGTGGTTAAAATGTTGCCAGTTCGGTTATTTTGCTTTAGTTTTTTTCCTAATTCAAGCACTTTAGGTCCTTGTGCTGCTCCCATTAATAAGGTTCTACATAAATTCTACTACATAAATTTCTGAGACTCGTTTACATTTTTTTTTTTCATGTGGATTATTTTTGAAATTGCTATTCCTGATTAACTCCTTTCATGGACACTTCATTTTTATGAGGGGTTTTAGGAATGGGTTATGCTAATGCAGAATAAGGTGTTTTTTATCATACAACCATCCATACAGCAAAATAACAGCGAACTCTCTTGAATTCAGATCACCTTAATCTTTATTGAGTTCTTGCTGCTGAAAAAGCCATTTCTTAGAGCCAAAGCTGGCTGGGGACACATGCAAAGCTCCTGCCAGCTGCTTAAGAGAATTTTAATGTATATATTACATCCCTTGGTGACAACATTAGCTGGAGGGTAAAATACAGTAGCATTTTTTAATGCATAGGGAAAAGATTTTTTGGTCTGCCAGCCTTTAAATTTGTCTCTTTTTCTGGAATGATTTATACAGGGATTGTGTGTACAAAACAATTCACTAACAGTTTTTTCATATTTTCTGAGATTTTAGGTGTTGTTTATGTTACTGCTTATGGCTAGTTATCGTGTGTGATATTTTTTATTCGCATTTTGTATTTAACATCTTAAAAGGGAAGCAGAGTTGCTGTAGTTTATTCTGTATGCCCTACTGTAGCATGTTCACTCTAAACTGACTCCTCTGTGAAGTTAAGAAACCTAGGAGAAGTGATTGAGTAGCCAGGGCAGGCAGAATGTGTTGGAACACGGAAATAAAATTGCTGCCTTGTCTGCAGTTGTGTACTGTTAAAGTAATAACTGAGGCCTCACAATTATATAGAAAAGCCCTCCTTTCCCTGAAATCCAGAGTGGGATTTTTCACACTTTATTGGATTAATGTTTGCATAATCTTGTTTAAAATAATCAAAAGGGAAGGTTTCCAGTGTGCACTAAATGTGTGCTGATGTGGTGTAAATGTATTGTGAATGCATTTTTCCATCAATTTCAAAGAGAAGCAGTATATGAAAATTGTGTTTTTGGCTCGCTTTTTTTCGGTTTAGTTGTTATTAATTGTAATGTCTTCCATAAAAGATTGCAGTATTTGAATCCTGAGTAAGATATTCTGGGAAGAAATCTAAATAGACATCAGGTTTCTTTAAAATTCATGCAGCTAATCTGGAGGTTGCAATATTAAAGCTGTGATTGCTAGTGAAACACCAAACCCTGGTTAGAATTCACTTGGAATTTTAAGCAGCGATGAAAGGGTAGATATGACAAGTGAGATAATGTCATGAAGTTAAGCAGGTATCTTACAGCTCCTCTTTGGGTACCTAAAATAGGTTTAAATTGTTCTCGTTTCACAGGTCCCAGACAGCAACACACCAGGCTTACAGAGTCAAACATAAAATAGTGACGTCGCTGGAGTGGAAGTGCTGTCCTGGGTACAGTGGGCAAAACTGCCAACCCAAAGGTGAGGAGAGTTGTAAGGGTCTGAACTATTCACTTCAGCAAGAGAAAGCAATGCAAGCTTGTCTGTGAGCAAATGGCTCTGTTGAAAACCAATGCAGTGCTTTCTGTTAAATTTAAAACCAGAAAAAAATGCGCAGGAAACTAAAATGCTGTGGGATGTTGACTCTTCCCTGCAAGTGAATTTCCAGAGCATCTAAGTAGAATGTCTTTTCCCCTCTTCCACTGTAACTAAAGCTCATAAAATCTCCAGCCATATTTCATTTTGCTAAAATATGGAGTTTGCTTTCAGTGCATCTCTACTTTTGACCTTTTAGTTATTGAGTATTGTAATGCTGGGGACATTAAATCCAGGTCCTCTATTGAGTACTTGCTGTAATATTCCTCTATAGCTCTGTTACTCTTTTGCATTTTGGTTTCAGGCTCTAAGAATATATTTTGTTTGTGATAAAATAATGTATCAACTTGTCTTCTCTGAATTTTGTAGTTCTTCTGCTGATCATTTCAACAGTGACTGAATTTTTCTAGGTATTACACATGATCCTTGTGTAGTTGTGCCCTTTTTGACAGAAGAGCCTTTTACCTCTGCCATGGTGATCAAATATGTGCCATCATACTGTAGTTTTACATCTGTATAAAATCTATTCCTTTGCTGCTAGCCTTAAGCAAGCAGTCCTTGAAACGTTAGGTAAGGCATCAGCATACAGGTTTTAAATGAATGAATATTGCAAGAAAGGCTATTAGATGTGATAGGGAATTCAATCAGCAGTGGTAAAGTAAAGGGCTGTGATTAAAAATTAATGTAGAGGAATGAAGAAAAATCACTATTGTTCAGATCCAGGAGGGAAATTTCAGTGCCAAAGAGCCAGAACCTTGGCAGGCACAAAATCCTCTGCACAGCAGTGTGGAGCCAGATATTTTCAGGTATTACAGAGTGTGGTCGGTCAGCAAGGCTGTCCAGTGAGCATGGATCAAGTGTTTTAAATGTTTCCTTTCAGAAAAGAGCAAACAGTAGCAAAAATAGATTAAAAAATTGTAAAGGGTAGTACTGGGGGAGGTCATAGGTGACAAAATTGAAACAGGCAAACATTGACCAGGAAGAACAGCTGTATAACTCAATTTGTAGTGGCATCTGTGTAAAAAATAAGAAAAAAGGAAAGTGCTGTGAAGGAGCGGGTGTTATATTGCTTGGGTTCTATTTTCAAACCTCTTCTAGCTTGCTGAATAACTTGGGGAAGCTACTTATAATCTGCATAACCAAGTTTACCCATCTAGAAAATTGAGATGACACTTATCTCACAGGGGCACTGGGATATTTAATTAATTAATGCTTGTAGAAGTGCTTAAAGAGATTGGGATGAAAGGTGTTATGTCAGAGAAGCTTTTCTTCCTTGCTTCTGGAATCCTGCCTCCCATGAGGGGCAGACCACCAGCACAAGCCTGCTTGCATTATTCAATTCCCATGAAGGGACGTGGGCCCTAATGAACTTGAACAGCTGGGAGTCCAACAGCCTTCTCTTGCTGTGCTCTACAAGAGCAGGGGAGAGATGCTGGAAGTGCTGAGTGGGGCTCTCCCGAGTCACTGAGCCTCCCACTTGGCCTCTCTGTTGTTCAACAACAGAACTGTTACTGAAGGGTTTCTGTGCCAAGGGAGCTGGGGTGTTCTGACAAGCCTTCAGATCCTGGCAAGGCACTGTTTGTGTGATGTGGGTTGCTTGTTGCAAATGCTAATTGAACATGCCTTCTGGTTTAACTTGTCTCTCAGACAGAGTGAAGCCATATGTAGCTATTTCAGTCTGATAGTCTAGGCAGGAGAAACCACTTAGACCACCTGATAGTTATTACCAGATATCTGGAGGTCTTCTTTGGTAGCCCTGTGGTAACTGCTTGGTTACAGATACACTTCTCAAGGTAGTGCAGTAGTGGGAGAGAGAAGTGATGTGTTCAGATCACTGTTTCTAACCTTACCTCCCCTGTGGCAGCACATGACCAAATTGGCTAAGATATGGATCCTATTCCAGCATGGACAATGCAATTTTATGAGAAAATTTATAAGAATGAAAAAATGTAGATGTAACTTTTTATAAGTCTAACGAGACAATGCTATATAGACAATTCAACAGTTAAAGCATCGTCTTTTTGACCTGGGAATATCAAATGCTTAACTGGGAGCAAAACTACTAAAACAAATGGACGCTTAAATTCTGCGTTGCAGACTTCATGACGTGTCACTTTTACTAAACACAGCTTTATTTTAACTTCGTGTGTGTGGTAATGAAATCCCGGTTCCCCCACGTGCATTCGGAACACCGAATTATATGGTTTAGAGCCAGCAGCCAGCTCTGCCACAGCCGCTGTCAGCATGGAATTCCCTGGAGTGGCAGTGCTGCCATTTGTCCAGCAGATGGCCGTGCGATGTCCCATCCTCTGGGTGCGGTGAGCGGCACGCAGAAAAGGTGGGAATTCGCCTTGAAACACAGGGAACGGGAGGAAACTACCTAACCCCCCCCCCCCACCGGGGAAACCCCTTCAGCCTCTCCTGTTTCCTGCTTCATCAAAGATATATTGATTCAAAAAGATCTCCATATTTTTTTTAATATTCCCTGAAATGATTTTGAGTGCTGTGTTTAAAAATACATGGGACAATAAATTATACATCTAGGCCGATATATTAGATAATAGACACCTGATGTCAGATTTCGGCATGCATTACCTGTTTTTCTGATACAATTGGAAGGGCCCATTGCTCAGGGTTTTGTATCGCTGCTTTTTTGGTTTTGTTTGTGGTACTTTGTTGCAAATGGCACCTCTAAGGTGGGTCTAGCTGTCTAATTTGAATTTCATATTTTGTTTTTCTGCTTAAACTGAGCACAGCCTATCTAATTTTTAAAAGGTCTCAAATGTAAGTCATTTGATGGCTATTTCTACCCTAAAGAGTATGTGTATTAGGTTTTTGGTCTGGTGCTCCCATCACACCTGCTGTTATCCAGCATCTACAATGGGAAATCTCAGCTGTGGGAATAAGGGGCACATAGATGTAATCACCATATGATGTCTTGGAGTGATTCCTTTGGAAAAGACCTGAACCCTGCTGGAAGAATGATGTAGGAGAACCTATATTGCCAGTGACTCCTGAATTTGTTTTACAAATGAAAAGCCTGAATTTCTAATGCTACTTGCAGAGTACCTTTCCTATACTGGGGTGAAATTGAATAAGTGTGCAATATGTGTCTGTCTGTGGGTGAGGTCTGTGTGTGTGCATCGCTGGCTCCAGCCCTTGCTGCTGTCAGAGGCAGAGCAGGGCACTTGGGGCTTGCTCCATGGCTGGCTTGCTCTGACAGAGATGCTGTGTCCTTGGTCTTACAGCCATCATGTTACATGGACAATTTTAAAGCACTGGTAAAACAAGCATACAGGGAGAAATATGTGTCCTTGGAACTTTAAGAGTGAAAAAAACTCTAAGGGTTGGGGTATTTTAGAATGTGGGGCAATTGGTTTATTACGGAGGATGAAAAATAAGGTGGATAGTATATATTAAAAAAAAAAGTGGTGTCTGTAGCACCAACAGTGTGAGTGAATGCATTTAGAGCAACAGAAAGACCAGTAAATAAAAGAATAAAAGGACATTGGTCAGCTGGTCTTTATCACAGGCAAGCCACTGACTCCCTTGTCATAGATTGTATCATCACAACACCACCTGATAAATCCTGTGTAATGAGTTGGGCTGACTGCAAGAATTTAGCTTCTGTCAATAACCATGCCAAAGAAAGATAACAGAAGCTGTTGAAATTAAAATCGTTTGAGGATTTTGTATTTCTCATCAGGCAATTTCAAAAGATTCTATCAAACTATTGGTCCATATGATAATGTCCTCTGAGTTCCTATCCTAATTTTTACAGCACCCTTAATTTACAACTTAAACACCTTATATTGTCCTAATTGCAGTGTATTTATCTTCAAATGAGCTATGTGAAACATAGAACTTGGTTTTAATCCATTTCCCTGGAAACTTGCATTATGGCTAAACTAGATTTTAATGTTTGAAGTATAAAATATCACCATACCTCAGCTATTCTGCTTCTACTGTACTAAAGACTGGAAACGACATTAGTGCCACATAAGTGTCATTCCTTAGATAGGCTCCTCCTGGAAGACTGACTTCAAAATGTCCCATGAACTGAGTGAGTATATAAAAATTGGTATCAACTTACACTAGTAAATTCATTACTTAATTTGTACTTAATTTTGTTTTTTTTTAAAAAAAATGGAATTGACAGCGTTAAGCCTGATGGCTAGAGAATGCATGTCAGGAATAGGGAAATCTCAGTTCAGTTCCCAGCTATCTGATCAGTTCATTACTTTTTGTGAGTGAAGACACTTAACTTTCTGGACCTCAGTTTCCTCAGCTGTGATATTGAATTAATAATAATGTTAGTCCAGCTATTTGCAAATTGCTTTCTGATCTTTAGGTCTGAAATGTAAAATAAGCACAGATAATCCCATCTGCCATCACCAGAGAAAATATTTAGAAAATTGACACCTTTGTGAAGTTTTTATATGTATACTAGTCATAAATCTCAGATGACATTTGTTGGAACTTAGAATTTTATTATGTTTTGAAATTGTTTTTATTTTTTAGGTGCTGCAAAAATGGAATATCCATTGCAAATATTACTACTTTAGTAGTAAGATTTCCATGGCTGTGTAATCTGTAAAACAAAACAAACAAAAAAACCAACCCATAAATCAGTTTCAACAAACCTGGTTAACTTTGTAACCATTGGAAATCCCTAATTAATTTTACAGCTGACAATCTCTGTATTGTCTTTATAGTGCTGTTTTATATTGTTCTGAAGTATTCCTCTAGAATTTTTAGCCCTGGGCATTTAAAAATCCTGTTCATTATGAAGCAAATTTTGACATTTTAATATTAACACCAGCCCCTGCCAGTCTTGAGAAGTCTTTTATAATGCCAGTCAACATCTTCAGCAATGTGGTCCCACACTACACAAAGCAGATAAGAAGCACAGCAGATGGATTAGGCTTTGGTACAGCTGGAACAGAATAAAGAAAGAAAAAAATTGTTGTGCAATCATCCCAACTATCATGTTCTGTGGTTCACTCACATCCTTTCCTTTTTCCCCCTTCTCTAGCTCAAGAACAGCAATCAGTTATACACAGCAACCAGGCTGAAAGCAGCAGAACTGTGGGTGAGAGGACACCAGGAGCTCTGCAGGACCCCAGTGGGCCAGGTCAGTTGTTGAAATTGCTCTCACCTCTACTCAGTCACTGAGATGACTGCAAAAACAATTTGAGGAAAATCTCTGCCTACTGAAGGGACCTGAATGCAATGTCAATTACTATCAGTCATGGTACAGTGGTTTGCTCTTCTGATGAAGACAGGCAGAAGATGGTGAATTTAAATGTATCAGCAGGTTAGAAATTACAGAGGGCTTTGTGCCTAAATTAAAACCAGAGAGGTGTTTGGTATAGAAATATTAAAACAATTACATTATTGAATACAATAAATTAACAGGAAAAAAAAAGAAAATGAAACCAAAAAAACAGAGCAAAAAACCCCAGCCCAAATACAGGAGTAGTATAGACCAGCATTGCACACAGAAGAAAAAATAATGAAGTTATTGACTATCTAAATACATGATTATTGCTGTGTATTTTCTTACAAAAATTGGTTCCTTATTCAAAATCAGTACAAAGATGTTTCAAACATTAACAAGAGCAACTCATGTGTGGTTTAAGCTACTACATCTAGGATAATCAAGTAACTAAGAAACATAGAGAGTGTGGAAACATTTATACCAGAGGTGCTTGAGAGTGCTTCTTATTGCTTTATAGATTTTCTTATTATTGTGTTTACTTTATACAATCTGTATATTATGTTTTTGGAATATAATGTCAGTGTTGTCTTGCAAAAGAATATACAGAAAAATAATTGTAAGAGCTGGTCAGTAACAAAAAAGATTTATTCAGACAGTGATCTATATCAAGAACCTATGTTAGATGACTGCTTTGTGGAAAGTTTCTCCACGTTTTGGTCACTAATTGCTGGAACCTTTGTTCTGGGAGAAATCCTGTGAAGTTGATGATTTTAGGAGGCAGCACCACATTGTTGGCTACGTGTGCTGTGACACAAATGGCCGTTTTTCATGGGGATAAAACCCCATTCCCCCAGTGTCTCGGGGTCAGGTCAGAGGTGGAGTTGATGGCTCCAAGGGCAGCCATAGTCCTAGCTGATGGCAGCTTTGGTCTTGGAGAAATCCTGCAACGTTGACGATTTTTGGAGGCAGCACGTGACTTTGGCCACATGTGCCTGGTCTCAATTGGTGGCCCTTTCCTACCTGAAATACCTTTCTTTTCATGGTGAGAAGCCAAAAAATGGCCATGATGTGAAGGAGTGTTTAATGGAAGCATATTCCTTGAACTTTGTCACTACCTTCCTTTTCTTTTGAATCTACTGATGCTTCTGTTATTTTTTTCTACACTGGCTTTTTGTATAACCATCATCTGTTCCATGCTGTGGTGTTTTTGTCACCTATTGGCTTATATCCAGAAACATTCTACTGATGCAAATAAATAAGTCAGGTTATATTCTCAGGTCTGTGTTTTGCAATTTAAAATACCTTCTTGTGGGCTGTAACGCATGCTGAGAGAACAGGATGTCATAATTAAGATTGCCGCAGAGTTTTATGGAGATTCTACACATGTATGTGCTTTATTTTAGATCTTAATAGACAGAAGGAAAAAGAGAGGGAAAGGTTGAATCTGGCATGGAGAGAGAGAGTGGTATTTCTGAAAGGGAGTTAGGCTGTTGTGCCTTAGTGATACTGTGTGAGCAACCAAGTCTCTCAGAACTGGAGGGAGGAGGATGTTTAGTGAAGCAGACATGGCCTATTATGAAGAAGTGAGCTTGATCAATAGAGCACTGAGACATGCCACTTCTTTTACTGGGAATTATGCTCTGAGAAATAAATCTAAAATTGCAATCTCTAACCTCCATGTTAATTGCTTTTCAGTTATTTTTAAATCAAATTGGGTCAGTCTAGAAAGAGAGAGATACCTGTTCTGGCTGCCAACCCCGCAAATGCAGCCTGGGGCCAGGACTGACTGCCGTGGTCTGTCATTCCATCAGCACCTGCTAAGGCTCTACAAGCCAGATTCTGCTTCAAGCTCCCACTATGCAACTGTGGCACTTTCAGGCATAAAACCTCACTTCCAGGTTCATCTAACTTCTCTTCCTCTCTCTATGGGAGCTGATAGAAACCAAGCTAACAAAAGCATTATACCCTGCATGTTAGTTATCAGTTTGGGTGGCTGTGCATGAGCCACTAATGAATTCACTAATGAATTCTACATGAACTAATGAAGTTCATGTAGTAACAATTCAACCAGAAGCAGAAGTGTCCAGACTTGTTTGTCTCTTACAAAGCTGTATTGTGAAGACAAAGGTCTATCAAGGGCCTGTCTTTGCAGTGCCAGTCAGAAGAATTTCCAGACTCTAAACAAGGTGGTTGAGTTAGAAACAATTTCCTGTCTGTGTAAGTAGATACCTTGGGCAGAGAACACAGCTGGAGATGCTAACACCCTAACCTAAAAGAGCCTTACTTGCCAGGCTCTTACTGTTTATGGCCTTTACAAGCAACATGCCTCTACAGGAGAGCATTCTCATGGGTGCTGGCCTGCTTCATCTGCATCTGTATGTATCTTCACATGAGAGAATTTTAAAGAATATAAGTCATCAGAAGAATATGCCCTTTTGCGTATAACTTGCTTGGGGTTTTTGGAGCCTTTAGACCCCTGTACTTAGACAGGATTTCTGATTAGAGATGTTTGCTGCCATAGGAGTAGACACTGATGCTGCAACGGAAAGTGGCAAAGGATCAATAGCAATACTGTGAACTTACACTCATAAATATTTGTATGCAATGCTAAAGAATCTCTTCCATAGCAGTTTAGGAAGTCATAGTATAGCCCAGATCATTTGGGATAAGATATCATATGCCTAACATATGCATTTACACTGAATTGGTGAAGGAGATTTTCTAGCTTTCCTTACAGGAATTCAAACATCTAATTTTATCAGCATGTTCTGAAAATCCCAGACTAAGTTTGATACATGTCACCTGTCAGGCTCAGATGGCTGGCTGAAATCATGTGGAGTCCTAATTTTCAACATGAAGGCATCCTTCCCCACTACCTATCTTAAAAGCATCCATCTAGGCCTTTTTATTCCTGAGGAGACTAACAAGTGTCAAGAAAATTTGGGCAGGTTTTAAAATAAACTTGACTTTGTAGGTTAAACTTCTATTTTTAATGATACACTAATCATTATTCCAAAGTAATTTATCTATTAGCTGTTTTTATGCCTTGCTGCTGTGTTGAACAAGTCTTTATTTTGACCCTAACAATGGAAAGATAATGTATTCCTTCAGACACAAGCCTTGCAAATTCATGAAGTTGTGTTATACATGGTAAGTAAAAATGAATGTTTTTGTGTTTGTGTTAAAGGACTAAATGAGAGTTAACTGTATGCCTGTACTGTAGGGTGCTAGGTGAAGAAAGAATGGCATTGTATTGATGAAAATAAGCTAACCATTCAGAATACTCTTGTAGAATCATAAATGCTTTATAATGAATACATATACTTCAGTAATTAATAACTGCTTTGCTGCTGAATCTCACTAATAGATGATATATGACAAAAGTCAAGATGATTCACTCAAAACTAAAAATTCAGAAAAATTTCACCCCACTTTTAGCTAATGTCTCTCAGTCAATTATACCTTCTTTTATTCACTCTTCAATGTTTAACAATACTTGTTTTGGGGTTTTTTTCTCTTTGTGTTTCTTGACCAAGCACTTTTTCAAAAAATGAACGAGAAGATTAGCAGTCAGGAGATGAAACTGACTTTTCTACAGAAGAAGGTTGACAGCATTGCTGCTGCGATGAATGATATGAGCAAGATGGTTTCTTCTCTGGAAGGCAAAATCAATGAAGATAAGGGCAGAGACTTCCAGTCCTTTCTAAAAGGTAATAAAAATAAATTAATGTAATCACTCACCCTGTTAGAGGTGCCAGGAAAAAAAAAAAAGGTAAAAATCTTCATAGACAGTCCTATTCTATTAGTCAACACTTGTTGGGAGAACTCATTTTCAAAATTTCATTTCATAAGAGATGAATTTATTTATTTCAATATTTGCTATGGTGTCTTTGATAGTGACAAAAAATTTGTATTCTTGAGTGCTTCATCATCTACATGGTAGCTTAAGCCACTATCAAGGCATTTTCATTTACTTAGAGCATCTGCAAATATTCTTATGTCTGTTTTTGCTTATCTGGCAGCTGCTAAAGGATGTAGTATTTGTTTTGCTACCAAGCCTAACTAAACTTCTTTAATACATAATTCACACACACAGGGCAAACTGTAAGAAATTCTGTGGTGGTTGTATTTATGGTACAGCAAACATTCTGCTGAATAATTTGACTGTGATGGTATTAGGCTGTCCCTGATAAACACCTGTACTCATGTTCAGTATATGATACAGCTAGAGATCAGGCGCTTGGGCAGATCCTTATAATCAGAATTATGCATCCATTTGTTGTTAATTCTGCAGCAAGATCTGTGTGTTACCCAGCTCAGAGTATTGTTTAACAAGCAGATTCAGACTGAAACTTTCATTTCCCCAATGTGCAATATTTTTCTCATTTTTCCAGGGATATTCACCAAATCATATTTTACACTTAAGAATCCAGAGGATTTTTCTACCATTGAAAAATGGAACAGAGGTTCTGGAATTCCTTACATTGAGATAAAATGGAACAAAATACTAAGTGGTTTTGTATCTCCCTCAAATTTACCAAGTTGGGTTCCCTATCTTGTGTTTTCAGTCCTCTGTCTCCAGAGCTGCTCCTGGCACATGCTAGATGGCTCTCTTGTATGCAAGTTTATTCCATCTCTTGATTGGTGACCTGCTTTCACCTTTCCACATATTGCTAGATGGCGTTCTTGACCTTTGGGTGCACATTTAATTTGTCTTTGAATATTTTCCATTTCCCTTCTGCTTTCTCCTTATTCTTTTTTTTTATATTTCACTCATTCTAGCTGTCATTTTCAATGCTAGTCTAAGAGGTGTTTTTCAGCATCCTGTGTTTCTGCTTCTGCACTCCCTATCTGTATTTCAGGGTCTAAGCCTTAATTAAAATGTGCTGTTCAAAGCACCCCCTTCTTTGAAAAATGTGCTTCAAGCCTTTATTGTTTTTACCTGCAATGTTTTATATTATACCCGCTCAGAAAAAATCTCCAGCTGATGTCCCTTTTTTTGATTTATCTTCTCAATCTATCTCCTAATCAAGTAGCTCCAATGAAAAAGATGCTATCAACTACATTCCTTGGCTCTAATTATGAGCATTCCAACACAGCTTATTCTTGGCTTGTACATAGGTAAAAAGCAGGAATGAGGCAAGGAGGGAAGAAAAGGTTAGTGTGTCTGTTGGCTTGTATGTGCAGTGACAAATGGCAACTGCGGTCTCTGTCCAGGAAATACCAGTCAGTTGTACTCAAATGCATAAACAGCATCCTAAAGTAGCAGGACCTGAAAGGACCTTCCATACTGTCCACTGTAACCCTGGACATTCTATCTTGCTAAAAATTACTCTTAGAAGCTCACCTGAAGCAAACCACAACTTTACCAGTACCTCTGCCATCCTAAAGCAACCTGCTTTTGAAGCACATTTAAATTTAAAAGCACTGCTTTTTAAGTCTGTAGTTGCTTCATGCTATTCAGACATTTTTCTTCTTCACCTGCTTTTCCATTTTCTTCCTCTGCTGCCAGGTCCTTTGTTCACAGTCCATATATCACCTTTATTCTTATCACAGAAATTCTAATGTTCTGCCCAGCTTTGTATCAGGGTTTGTTAGGAGCAAGGTCTGATTCTGTGACCAAACAATTTGATATACTTTGAAAAGTCTTTAACTCTTGGTTTCATCTATGACTTTGACACAAACATATCATCTGTTGATAGAGGGCAACACTCACTGGAGTAACTGATATGCTCCTCTATTTTGTTAATGAAACCTGCTGTGCATCTTAAAAATTGCTTTCAGGACTCAGGAAGCTGTTCCCATTTGTTACTTAGGGAAAATAATTTTGTGCTGTTTTTAATTTAAGAAACTCTGCTTACTTCCTGCTATTCTTTTTTTCCTCCTTTAACTCCATATTTAATACACACCTTTCCTCTTCATTATTAAAATATACACTCCTTTCAAAATGAACTCAGTAATGGAGTGTTAATCACTTCCAAGTCAGAAGTGTCATTTGCAGCTGCATATATAACCTCAATTCAGTCTCCTGTGTACATACATTTATTTTGCACATTATTCCTCAAATAATTGAAACTGCAAAGAGAATATATGTTGACACAGAGTAATTATACCCTTTGGTTTTCAGCCAGGAAGCTAAAATTAAAATTTATAATCTCATAAAAAGTGCAAGAGATATTCAACGTTCACAGGTAGTTTGAACCTTTCTATTTCAAAATAAGCAACAGAGAAATTGAGCTATATCCATGAGTGCACACATGTATTTGCAGCTCAAACTTAACAATATACCCAGTTGTCACCAAGCTTGGGTCAGGTCTTTGTGTGGACAAGTGTGCTCCCACAGCCCCTGCTGCTCTTTGCTTACGAGCTACCCAGTTGTCCTAGCCAGAAAGCAGGGTAGAGAGAAACCCAAAGGTGTCTGGTTTATCAGGCTCCACACTCCCCTGGTAATGGGAACACCTGAAAAGCAGAGCTGAGCTCCATACAATACTCACTATCCAGCTACATGGAGCCAGAACAGCAGAGAGTGAGGCTGGTACCTTCTTGCCTGTCACAGAAAGAAAAGGTCAGTATAGACCCTCTGGAACACCTATTAGAGATGAATGATCTGTTATAAAGATTTGTTCCTGAGATGAACAAATTTAATTGGTTCCTCAGAAATCGTTTAGAGTAGCCTTGGTTCTTTCCACAGCCATTACATTTTTCTTCACAGCTCATTGTGTCTCTTAGAGCACAGAACACTTTTCAGCATCATAAAGTAACCTGACCAAATCATCACATGGAATGGCTTTTCTACACATCAGTTTTTTAACTTGATTCATATCTTGGTTTTTCCTCTCAACTGCCAGGATACCTTTATTCTCAGATATTTCAGTGTGTACATACATGTGCATATTCATGTACATGCATCTATCTAGTCATTGACTTGCTCTTTAGGTAGTTAAAAGGAAGGTAATAAAGGTAATCCCAATATTATCACTGTTGTTTATTATACTGTATGTAAAATTGCTGGGACATTTGGGACCTCAGTTGACAATAATGGAGTTAAATTCTTAGGAAACTTTGTGCTAGGTTTTTGATGTGGCTCTTTCCTGGGCTAGCAAACTGATTTCCTGATGTTTTACTGCACTTGCTGAGAATGTGTCTTCAAATAAGTTTACAAGACATGCCTCAGTGTTTTAGAGATGAAGGAATAAATTCCAGGCTGTGGAATTAATAGAGAACAAAATGGAAGAAGGGAAGGGATAATTTCTGCCTTTATCAATACAGATTTCATCGGAGAACCTGTGGTCATTGAGGCATTGTAGAGGTTGAAGAGTTGAATCATTGTATCACAGTCTGGCTGCACATGTTCATGGGGTTTATGAAAATTGTGCAAAGAATGCTACAGTGTTTTAATTGGACAGAGGAGCCACCTTAGGAGAATAAATTATTAAAACTCCTTCTAATCTTACACCAGAGCAGAGCTACTGCTCTAATTGGTAAAATATGTTATGCAGAACTCTTATATGCCTGTCCTGACCTCTCTAAGGCTATAGGGGAAATATTTTTTCATGTTGTTCACTGGGGCAGAATTCACACATTCACTTCTGCCTAGTGCTTTTCAGGATCAGAATTCCTAGGAGCTATTTAAGGAGCTGTAGTATGCAAGACTTCAAGTTTCTACCTTTAAAATGCCTTGCAGCAGTTGTAGTGTTACTAGCTTTATTCAGTAAGGCTGTTCTTGTTATTTTGCTTCTTTCTCACAGCAGTCTGTTGCATCATCATCTAGCACATATAGTACAGTAGGAAGGTAATAATCTCTTTGATTTCTTCACCATAATGTTGTAAAGCAGATTTTTTTGCCTTACTTTCCTAGTGGAGAAAGGACACATCATTTTTTATGAGCAAGCCACAAAAGCACACAGACCTCCCCCTTTAAGTGCTCAGAAACAGTTTAGGTAGGAGATGAAAGCAGATACCACATGAAGAGTTTGAATTTGCCCCTTCAAAATACTAGCAAAAGTCCCACTGATTTCAGTAGAAACAGGGATGAATCCTCCAATGCTATAGCTGTATATAAACTGTAAGCATCCTCTACTTTCTTCAACTATACATTTTACTATATATGTGGGTAAACTGGGGCAAGGATATGTGTTCCACCTCTGTGCAGCACTGTGTTTGCTCACATTGTGGGAAAAACTTAGATGTTAGTAACACAGCTGATTTGATTGTTTCCATATTTCTCCTTTCCCCCAAAGGTCTCAAATCCAGAAGTATTAATGACTTAATCAAAGGCATAGTTGGAGAACACTTTCAAGTATTTCAAGGTGAAATGCAAGAAAGCATGGCTCAAATTTTCAAGACTATGTCTAGTATGTCAGGTGACCTTGAAAATACGAAAGAACTAGTCAAGCATCTGAATGAAACCCAAAATAAACTTGCTCAGGAGAAAGATAGTGGGCCGACAAAGCTTGACATTCTGGAGCTGAAGAGTCATATGGTGCAGATGAGAGAGGAAATGACCCTCACCTGTGACAAGCCTGTGAAAGCTTTACAAGAAAAGCAGAAGTCCTTGGAAGTTAACTTGGAGCATCAACAGTCAAGAAGTGTAATTTATTACCAATCTTTAAATAGGACCCTTACTGAAATGAGAGATGCTCATGAACAACTGTTATCAGCTGAACAGTCTTCAAGACAAAACCTCCCCTCTGCAGATAAAGTCATGGAGTTCAATGTTACAGAGTACATGATCACACTGCATGAGAAAGTGACGAGACAAGGCATGATGGTGCTGGAGATCTATGATGACTTAAGAGTGCAAGATAGCAAGATCAGCAATCTCAGTGTTGCACTGGAAGTTCAGAGAGACTCTGTTCTGGGGGTCTGTGATGACATGTTGTCAGAGAGCAGGACAGATTTCCAAGCACAGCTGGCAGCCATCCAAGAGAGTGTGAATGTTCTGAACAAGAGTGTCTCTGATGTGTTCCTTCCATTGGGCAATAAGATGGACAGAATGAATGAGCAAATTAATGACTTGTGCTATGACATGGAGATCCTGCAACCCTTGATTGAGCAAGGGGTACCTCTTAGTCTAACTTCAGAGTATGAGCAACAAATCCAAGCTAAGGAATTGAAAGAGAAACTTGAAAACCTCACTGTTGTCATTAACAGAATGAGTTCTGCAATGAAGGAACTTCACAAAACTCAGGAAGAACTTAAAAATGAATCTCAGGCGTATCAGGAACTGTTTGAGAGTCATGTTAATGAATGCTCCATGGAAATAGAAGATGGATTAAACAAGACCATGATAGTAATAAACAGTGCTATTGATTCTATTCAAGATAATTATGTACTGAAAGACATGCTACATGCTCTAAGAAATGAGACTGAAGTTTGCTGTGGCAGAGCTGAGGAACTGGACAGCCTCCTGGCTTTTCTTCCCCAGTTCCAACAGTTGAATGATTCCCTCCAGTCACTGTTTTATAACGAGAGATACAAAATTACTCCACAAGTAGCGCCATCTCTTTCTGATCTGCCACACAAGGAGTCTGACAAAAGTATCCTCCAGAATTTTAGTAGAGTTTTCTATATTTTAAATGATACATCATCAAAGGTGGAAAAGCAGCAACAAGATATTAGCCGCCTGGAAGAGAAACTATTTGACTCTGTGGAGGGTTCAAGAGACCATGAGGTTCGCCTTGTAAACGTAGAGTCAAAAATCTCCAAGTTTTTGGCAAACAACTGTGTCTCACTAAAGAAAACCAAAGCTGCCTCAACAGAGAAAGAACTTGTGGTCTCACTTCAGCTCCAGGCACTGAGTTCCAGGATCAAGGCCCTGGAAGCCAAGTCGATCCGTTTCTCAAATGCCATTCCACTTCTGAACAAGACTGCTCACGAGGCCTGGGGGCTGTGCCAGGACACCAACAACAGCATCCAGAAAGTGAATGCAAGCATACCTGTGCTAATTAAATTGGCTCAGCCAGATATCCCCCTGCTGCAGAGAGGCCTCAAGGAACTCGTTGAATCTGTGCTTGAAGTAAAAGCAGGAACTACTGTGGCAAATTTAACCCAGCATGTTGACATGTTGATGGTAAATGCCATGAACAATATCACCAAACTTCAGAAGCAGCTGAAACCAGTTATAAAGAAACCCTCTCCAGCAAAAAAAGTGGCAGGAAACGCCACCATGAGCCTGGCAAGCCGAAGCCAGAGAAACACGGATAATGCAATAGATCCAGGTAATGCATTTTACTCTACTAAAAATCAAGGTATCTTTTATGAAGATGATATGTGTTGTAAAGATGATTTTGATGAACTGAGTGGCAGAACTTACCTGAGAGTAAATGAAAAGTCTAAAGACTGCTGTAAAGAGTGTTTCAGAGGATCCTGAGATTAGTCTCTTGCTTACAATAGAATTTATCTTGCTTATGAGATTTTGCACTCAATTTAATTTTCCTTAATAGATTCCCATATGATCAGTTTAAGATATATATACATGCACACACACTCAGCTTAGAACCTGACCGTTGAAAAGTTACTGACAGTTTAGGCGAAATCTGAAGAACAAGAAATTTATGCCTGCATCTCAATTAGCAATTTCAGTAGAAAAAAATGTATGCAAGCTGGGAGAGAAATATGGAGTTGGATCATTACTTTGCAGTGTCAGCAGGGATGAAAGGCATCAAAAAACCTGAAGCAAGTGAACAAAAATTACTGTCTTGAGGCTTTTGCTGGCTCCTTCAGGACTTCATTGAGAAGTGCAGTTGTAATTACAGCAATGAGTTCCTGAAAAAGCAGGAATCCAGCCAATAACGTAAATTTGGCTCCCGTCCACCTGGAGAGCAGCTCAGCTAAGTACGAGCTGCCATTCTTAAAAAGGAAATTTTGAGTGTCACTTGCTTCTGAACTTAAATTCAAATGCCATCATGTGAAATGAGTTATGAATCAATTCACAGAAGTACAAACTCTTGAGTTGTGACTTTTGCAATCATACTTGCATGAAAATCAATAGCACAAGATAATGTTTTATGGGAGTACAGTGTCTGGCACTATACAGAAAATGAAGGGTGGATGAATGACTCAAAGTATGGAGATCACTCTAATTCACATTAAAATTTAGACAGATTTCTTAATAACAGAGGCATGTCCAGATACGCTTGAAGATCTAGATCTGAATATTTTCTGTAAAATGTTCTTAAACTTATGAAAGTTTCTAAACCAATACTTGGTCCCTATTGCAAGCAGATGTAGGGATAGTGAGAGGTATTACTCTTGTTCATGTGCTAAGGCCATGGGCAATTTCCTTTTCCCTCTCCATGCTTTTTTCCTTCCTTTCCACTTTGCTTCTTCATCTCTTCCTGTCCTAGGGACAGCATTTCTCAATGATCAATGGAAAGGATGCTTTTTAAAGCCATAATACCATTGAGTATCTTGGTTTCTGATTAAAGCCATCTTCGGTGAAGGATTTCAGTCCTTGGTTATCTTTTCAATAGTTAGAGAGGGGACGCAGCTACTAGAGGAGGCAATCACACTTTAAAATGCACAAAGTAATTTGAATATTTTGCTATTCAAAATTGCAGTTCTTCCTCAGTTACTTTTGGTTTATTTCTGTTACTGGTACTGCACAGGATAGAAATTCAAAATCTTTGTTCGAAATTGAAATGAAGAAAAAATGAGAGATATCTTTGATTCTTCCCACACCATGTACTTTGTTGGAAAGTATCAGTAGTGCTACCTGCCTGGAGCACAGGAAAGTGCCACCTGCTCTGGTTTTCACTCCATATTGATGAATTAATGTCTTGATAGCATTGGATATATGCTCACTTACAGAAAGTGTGGTTCTTTGCAGATATTAAGAAGCCTTATTTTTATATGAAGTTTCTACATAGCAATGTTGATGCTGACTTTTCCATGGGTAATGAGATTTTGTACATAAAAAATTTCATGCCTAGCAAAGCCACATGTTATATTTCTGTAAGTTAAAGATGCAAGACCCATTACCCTAATTAACAAATATCCATCTTCTGCCTGGATAGGTTTTACTTCTCCGTGAAAGCTTTTTCTCACAGGATCTAGGACAGCACCAGAGATTTTTTCTGTCTCTACTAAAATTTCTAGAAGAAGTTATAAGGCATAATTGGCTAATTATAAAATGTATTTAATCTTATATTGCCTTTTTCAACTAAAAAAAAATTCTAGAAAGAGGTGAATAACAATTTTCATTGACTCCAATATGTTCAATATTTGAACCTACTCTAAGAGATTAGGGATTCTACTAGCTTCAGTGTGTTCAGGATTTGCCCCTGAAGTAATTAGTTGAAATCAGAAGAAAACAATGTGAGTTTGCATTGCATATGAAGGGACACAAAAGTTTGCAGACTTCCCATTTGTGGAACTTAAGAAAAGCTTACATCAAGTGGAGGCTGCAATACGTGTATGAGGGCTGAAAGCACCAACACTTGACCTGATACTGACTGTAACAGCAACCCAGGGTGGATAAAAAAGTGCTTATCTTAAAACAGCTTCAATACCTAAGAGGAGATGACAACATTAAAAAATATATGTTTAATATACATATATACACACACAGTAACTCTTATTTAGTCGTGGGTTTGGGTTATGACTGGTCCTACTTTGCAATTCACTGTTCTCCTGCAGAAATGAGTGATGCAGTGTGAGGGCAGTTCAGCTCAGTTCCCATTTTCCTGTTGCTATTAGTGCTGCTCTCTAGGGAATCTAGAGGCTGCTGTGCTTTCTAAATGTGAATGTACTCTCTTGTTGCATGTCTTGTGTCAGTTTATGCCACCTCCCATGAACATGAATAACTGAGAGTCAAGCTGTGTTATATTTATGTATTTAAAACAGTGCACCTGTGTGAGAGGTAACTTCATTTCATGCTCACTTTCTTTGTGTCTTATTTCTGCTTTTGTTTTCACAAGATTTCTAACTCCTAACAGAAATGCAAGCTTCCATTGTTGCTTTATCATTCAAGGCCTAATTTCAAGTGGAATTAACCTATTCAAATGCTTTCCATCTTGTGTTTTAATGGCACAAATGAGATGCTTATTCCAGTTCAGCTTGGTGACATACACTTCAAATTTGCATATTTACTCTTTAGACTAATAGGTTGATGAAGCTGTTGTGTTGTTTTTAATTTTGTGAGCCTGAAATCATCACACAGGAATTATTAGCTACCTCTGCTTAACAGAGAAACAGAGTTGCTAGAGTCCAAGCAGCTCAGATCAGCCCTGACACTCTGCCCCACCCAAAACTGGAGGGCACAGCCCTCTCCTTCTTGCCTTTTGCCCTCTGTCAGCCTGAGGGTGCTAAGACAGAGGTGATTTATAACTACAGGCTGGCAACCAGTTTGACCCTGTGCGAGCAGGATGGTTTAGTAGATTCCCAGGCTCTTCCAGTCTCCTAGGGCTTCCTGAGAAGCAGGTACTGATAACTGAATACTAAGAATATGTTTTTAGGTTACCTCCTGGTCAGAATAATTTCCAAATCACACATGGAGTCAATCCTTTCCATGAGGAGACCATTAGATTGCTGAATATTTGTTTTGTTTCTGACAACACCCTGGTAGATACTGACAGAACTTCATTATTTGCTTGAGATTTGTTTGCACAGCACTGGCAGTCTATTTCCCAAAAGAGCTTCTGGCTGTCTGCCCTCCCAAAGAGTAGCAAAACTGAGTATTAACTGGCTCTTCTCATTACTAACATACCAAGTGTAATTAGCAACTACATTTTATTCTCTGCTAGTAATAGCAATAATTTAAGCCTTTAATTTATAGTCTCTCTTGTACTCATCTACACTACTAAGTTGTGAAACATGAATTAACAATAAAATATTTGCTTTAGTAGGAGATCGGCTCCTAATCTGAATCTTCTGGTATCCTTACCCCGAGGAGATAATTCAGACATAGTGTGTCAGGACACTCTTCAGCAAGAAAAGAGAAAATACTGGGCAGAGGAGTGGCCTCAGCCAGAAATGACAGCAGAAAGATGCTATTGTAGCATAGTTACATGGAGATTATTGGGACAGTGGAGATCTGCAGAATTGCTCTCTTGCTCTGAAAATCCTAATTTAACTCAAACCCCCACACAAGTTCTCCTATTCTAGCAAATGGAGGAGCTTCCCAGTTGCTGTTAAACTGTGCTTCATAGGGAGGGTTAATTTAATGTAGATAAAGTTATGTCTGAATTTGAATTAACTCCAAAGTTAGGTTTGGGCAGACTTCCACAACAGACTTGCAAAATGCTAGTCTCAATCTCATTATCATTTCCTTTTAGTGATCTTTTTCCTGTTTCTTGGATTTACTTCTTGTTTATGATAAGTAGAGGCCAATTAGCAGAAAGACTGCTGTGTTCTTACAGGAAGCTTTTGTATTTTGGGAGTATAGTACAGTCAGCACAATCAGCTCTTTTCCTTCCTTTTCTGCTTTCTTTTGACACTTGATAAATTTGTGGATGCTTGGTAAATATCAGTGAAATGCTGTGGTGCTTGGTAAATGTGAGTGAAAAATAACTTGAATGAAGGATGTAGCGAATGATTATCTGAGAAGAAAACCATTATTTTCTCATGTCCAGTTGCCTGTGCTGTGACCTCAGTCATGACAGTCCTAAATTGCTTTATTTCAGGCATTACAGAATAGACATTATTTTCTGTGAAAGGAATGACTGTTGTGTTTATAAATCCATATGCTATATCAGAGCGAATTCAAGTGTCGCTGTACAATGTGCCTCAGCATTCTGCTCACTGAACTAAAATATCACACAGAAACACTTTGCCTTAATGCAGCAGTCTCTAAAATATCTGGTTGGGAAAATGAAAATAACACTGGAATGACTGAAATATCTATGTGAAATCCAGGTCAGCATTTTCCTGGCAATAACTAGATGCTTTTATGCAAGGCTTTTTTGTATTCTGACCTACCAACCTAGATTTATCATAACAGGACTGTGTGGAGTTGTCTTTCCAGAGTTCTGCTGGTAATTCCTGGCAAAGAAAAGGGTTTTCTAAAATAACGGACTTTTATTTGACAAAACTAAGAGAAAGCAAAAATGTGTAGTTTGGGAATGCTTTGTGTTCAGAATTTTTCATAGCAATATTTATTCTTTTATGTGACCTGAATTTTCTCTCCCCAAAAAAACTGCTATGACAACACATTATTCAATTACACTCAGTAATTACTGTTTCAAAGCTCAGCAGCAGTGGCCTGACAGATTTCTCTGTATTGGCTGAGTGTAATTTAGCCACCTCATACCCAGTTGGCAACAGAGGCCAGAACATCCTCAGTCAGGGTGCTCTGCAAAGCCACCTGTTTGGTATAATTTTTCTTGTTTGCAATCCAAAACTTCTACGACAACCTTGATAGATATACTGGAATTAGGGACTTAGTTATGGACGAGTACTTGAAGTGGCTGGGATAGCATTTAGGGCCTTTGTTAACCAGGAGCCTGACTCTCCTGTTTGTTATGTGCCTGGGTGAAAAATGTCTTAGACAAAACAGTCCAACCTCTACACCAACAGTACAAAATCTTTTTTGGTGCACCCAAGGGTAAGATGCCTCAGTCCAGAACGAGCAGCCTGATCTAACTTCTTTGCAGGATCTTCTTTCTTACTGCATGTACCTGACCCTCTGAGACCAGCAGAACTCAGAATTTACAGGTAATCTTGAATATCTTGGAGGATAGCTGAGGCTATGGTGTGTTCAGGTAAAAGAGGGAGGCTGGACATGAACTGAAGCTGGCCTTCATGAAGAACTGGAGCAGAAATTGTGAACTGGCAAAGAGCCTTTCCAAAATACTGCATACTTAGGAAGTGTCACTGTGGTAACATTACAGCTGAGGCTGTTGGTTTTCCTCCTGTCTCTCGCAGGGCAGTTGTCAGCGTGTGTGAGCTCCCCGTGCCAGAATGGAGGAACCTGTGTCAATGACAGACAGAGTTTTGTCTGTGCCTGTCGCCACCCCTTCGGAGGAGTCAACTGTAGTGTGAAGCTGGTGAACGACAATTCCTTGAGCGTTGGCAAGTACAGAATTTAGCAGTGCAATACAGGATCAGTCCAGGGCTCTGCCCCAGGGCCTAATTACAGAGCATTTGCTGGTCAGAGGTCTCACGTTTCACTTTAATGAGTGACAACTCAAGCAGCAGAGTCCTGTGTTTTGGTGCTGAAGACATCAATCCCCACGGGTGACTCATGATGTCTTTTTTTAATATGACCAGATGATGGGATTAAATTGGTTTGGGACCTGCCATAATAGCTGGAAAGCTCCCTGATGAAATGTGCAGAGTGGGAGGGTGTGCAGTACGTGTATTTGAACACAATGTCATGGGTTTTGAAGGGAGAGGTAAAATGACATTACTGGGAAATACTAGCTTCAATGCAGCCATAAATGCTCTATAAGTACCAGAAGCTACCAGGATTTGTAGGTCTGTGCCCTCAAGGAATCATTTTAGTCCTGCCTCTGGCTTTCGTCAACAAAGGATGCAGCCCTTGAAAGGTTTCAAAAGAAAAAAAAAGTGAAAATTATGCTTATTCAGCATAATAAAGACAATAAATAATTTGCACCCAGGCCACATGGAATGTGAATTTTATGCATCTTTCAGCAGTCATTTGGCTGATTTTTACTCATGACAGCATATGAATAGTGCATTAAATAATTTGTACAGAATCAGGGAATGATAACATACAGGCTCAGCTTGAAGAGAGACCCATATACTTTTATCCCCTCATTATAACATCATGAATGCTAAACCTCCTCACTCTTTGTCTAAGATGTGTGCTGAAATTCTTGGCTTCAGCTCACTCACATGAACAGTGAAAGAGATCCTGGAGTGGGAAAACTAGGAGGGGGGTGTAGGGTAGAAAGAAAGCTCCCTTAATGATAACATAGTATAGACAAACATCAAGTTCCCTTGCTGTTGCTAAATTTTTCTCTGGTGGATACACCTAGCACTAATTGTAAAGAAAATTACTTTTTATACAATATAAAAAGATGGGTTTATGCAGGAATGCTATGTTTCAGTTGTTCAAGGTCTGTCATCCACAGGATGATGTGACATCAGAAAATCTGCTTTTGGTCTTCTGCTGGTCCAAGCTGTCTTTCTACAATGTAACATCTCTTGAAATTTTTCTTTATTCCTTTCCAGATTTTTCAAAAGGATCATACAGATATGCACCTATGGTGGCTTTTTTTGCTTCTCATACATATGGAATGACAGCTCCAGGACCCATCAGATTTAACAACCTGGATGTCAACTATGGCGCCTCATTTGCCCCAGCAACTGGGAAATTCCATGTTCCATACCTGGGGGTCTATGTTTTTGAATATACCATTGAATCATTTAGTGCACGTGCCTCTGGCTATCTGGTCATTGATGGAATAGACAAACTCACTTTTCAGGCTGAAAATATTAATAACAATGAGTACACCGACAGAGTAATTACTGGAAATGCTTTATTGGAGTTAAATTATGGTCAGGAAGTCTGGCTCAGACTAGCAACTGGCTCTATACCAGCCAAGTATCCACCAGTAACTACATTTAGTGGTTACTTGCTGTATCGTACCTAAGTCAGTCCTAAATGTGAGCTGCTAGTCAAATGAAGCAACCTGCAGGTGAATTTAGCTTTGCATTCAAATACTTTGCTTCTTTAAGGGCACTAAGCTTCGCAGTGTAATGGCTTTTCTAGTGCTGATCCTCCGAGATGTTCTTTGGTTGTAGCCATGTGCACAACCCCAAGGAGTCCACAGGTTGGAGATGGGGGAAAAGAAATAATTTTCCTGATATTAATATGACTGGGAAGCACAAATGTAATGCTGTTCTGCTGTTACATTGCACAGACATGCTTAGACAAGGTTGCTGAGAATCGCTTCTCAACAGAGAAAGCTCGATTTGGTCATTCCTTTACACCCTGACTGCAAATCAAAAGTGATGGATGGATTTTGATGACTCAGATGCTGGATTACTACTTAGCTCATTGTATCAATTGATAATCATGTGTATATATTCTGTTTGGGAAAAAATATTTCTTTTTCATTTTTCCTACCATTATTCACCACATACTTTGACATGGTAATATTTAATTGATTCATGATTTTATTATGTAACCAGTATGATGATAAACGAAGTTTTTTGAATCTGGCAGCAAAAAAACCCAAAAGGAATATATTCATGTTAGAAATAAGCTATTTTTAGCAGTTTAATTAGTCATAGGATAAACACCATAATGGATTTGGTGGATTCCCTCTGCTGCTTGAAAAATTTAAACCACAGCTGGATTTTCCTTGGGTGATATGTTTTAAGCAGATATTGTTCTATTGGCTTCACACTGATTTTAGCGTTTGACCTATAAAGTACACAAGATGAAATTATATAACCAAAGTATTTTCTAAGTTTGACTTCTATAAATCTATGATGTTCTTTGTGTCTGCATTATATTCACTAACCACTGAAGCAAGATGAAATTAACTTTAGTCTGCATGTGGTTTTTCAAGGACCAATCCAATAAAGAAGTATTTTTAATTGATGCCTGACTGCCTGGAAAAAAAAAAAACCCTCAGGTTTCACGTTTTTGTTCTTATTCTTTGCAAAGTCCCAGGCTCCTGCAGTTTGTTGATGTCCTATCCCTTGGTGCAACTGGCCAGGCTTCTTGCTGGTTATTGCCTTTGTTAATGATAATTGACCAGGTTTTTCTGTGTCTGTGTTTGTCTCACTCCCTTTTCTTAAAAGCTAGAAAAATCTAACTATGATCTATCTCAATCTCTTGAAGCATGATGTTTTGGAACTCCCTGAATTGTTTTGTTTTCCGCTATTGGGAACTTTTGTTGAAAACACATGGGCATCTTCAACTCTCTTCTTAGTGTTACTTAATGTACCTTACGAGATCTTAAGATGCATGTCCATGAAATGACTGAATTCCTGCCGTACTGTATGTGGATAAGAGAATCCACATTATCTTCCCTCAGATACAATAAATGTACATTTTGTTGTTCCAAAGGGAAAAGAGCATTCTCCACCAGAAGCAGTGGTGCTGAAGCATGTCCATGAGCACGTGCCTCTGGGTGCTGGCTACCTGAGCTACAGAAATGTGCAGCACTCAACAGCATCCCTCCAACTTCAGGGGGCATCTTATCTTGGCTTGTGGTTAAGGACAGCAGTTATTAATTCATGAAAGTTTTCAATCCAAGCCCACTTTGTTTTGAGGTTTTTCTGAGTCCAGAAATCTTTTTTTCTTTGTAATTAATGGCTTCTTAATGTATCATGGACCCTGGATGAGTGTGATACAGACATTTCTCCTGTTGAATACCACATTTTTAATGTAAATACTCAAAATCTTTGATATGGCACTAACTCAGCCTACTGTATCACTGAATGTTATCAAATATCATGAACACAAGCTATTATCCCTCCTTGTATGACTTTGTCATTTTAATGTGTTTAGTCCTCTTTATTCCTGCTGTGGTTATGGCTAAATGGCATGAAAATTACTCTGAAGATGAAATTATATTGACCCACCAGAGACTGCATCTCTGTTTTAATGTGACTTTCTTTGCCCTTGCAGCCCTTCCCTCTAAATCCTTCAAGCTGGGTCCTCATTGTCACAGGCATTATTTGCCTCCAGCGATCAGATAATTTCTGCATCATTGTATGGGTTTTCTTTACTCTTTTCTCCCTCTTTTTTTTCTCCTCTCACAAAGCAACAGATTGATTGGGGTCAAGTAAGAATTCTGATTAACACCACATGTGTACAAGTAACACTTAGAAGACTAGCTTCCCTAATAGAAATAGTACTGAAATTAATTCTCATTTTACTATTGAAAATATGGGGAAAAAAATACTTTAAAATTATAATAAATGTGTGGTCCCCTTTTTATACTGTTTAACAATCCATTCAAATCTTTCTTCAGATGTCTTCAAACTAATTATAGTTGACTTTGTCTATTTTTAAAAACTAAAGTGTAGATTGTTCACTGTGAAGATGGTTTTGTATCAATCACTGAAGCTTATTTATGGGCTTGTGACTGTACCTGAGCTGCCTGGACTCACAACACAAACCACTGAAAAATAAGTGAGGATCAATAAAATCAGTCAGCCTACCTATTATGCAGAATAGGAAACAATCAACCTGAAATCCCTGGAGAACTTGTTAGGCATTAACCAGGATAAGGTGATTCCTGAGGCACTCTGTCACCCCTCTGCTTTCATCTTCATGCTCTGATTTGTGTTCCCTAATGAGAGCAGGCCGCAAATCTGAACACTCATCTCTGCCCACAGCCCTTGTGAGGGACCACAAAGCCATCCTGAGCCTTTGTACTTCAGAGTGAATAGTGTTCTCTTTATTTGGGTGACTCAATAACCATGGCAACATTTTGTCTGGTCTGGTTCTGACAAGCCCATCCAATTTACTCCAGAGTTTGTGTGTTCATTTCCTCACCTATACCAAGCAAGATATGGCTGAACGCAGCCCCTCATGTGCTTGGAATTCACACTGAGACCAGCAGTTGGTTTTCCTCACATACCATTTCTAGCTGCGCAGCCAGCACAGCTCGTGCCAAGCTCCCCTGCTAACCCAGGCCTGCCTGGGTCTGTCTTGTGGGTATTGCTGTCTGTCCCTACGTCCGGGATGTTTTTGCTCATTTATTTTTTTTTCTCTGCGATAATAACATCAACATTGGCAGCAAGCAGGAAAGAAACCATTATTTCTGAATTCAGGCAGTGACTGAAAGCAGCTATTAGAAGCAACACTGCAGCTACATCCCACTAAAATCAGTGGGTACCTGGTGATTAAGTACCTTTGACAGTGGGATAATAAGTGCATTGAGGCAATTGCAAAACTGAAGCTACCTAGCAGCTCAATTGGGCAGGTGAGCAGGACAGTGCAAAACAAAATAAGACAACACACAAACAGTTTGGACATTTCCAAAGAACAAAAGTGTACATAATGGCACATCTGTCACTGGTAGCTACTACCTGGCTGCAGAAACAATTGCCTGGCAGCTCCATGCCTTTCAGTAACCCCTTCAGGCCATCAGATGTATCACACTGAATTAACAGCGTCTAGATTTTTTCAGTTTCAATTTTATTAATCCATACTTATTCCTATTCTTAGCTGACTGCTGGAAAGCTTGAGCCAAATACTTCTGTTCCCATGCTAGAGTGTTAGCAGCAGTAGAAGATGGAAGCCTTCTTTAATTGTTGTGAAAGAATTTTTTGTACTTACTAAAGCATCCTGGTGTAATAATTTTTTCAGCAGTTTTATAAGAAGTACGAATATTCATCACAACTTTGTTTTAAAAATATACCATAGTTCCACTGCAGTAATTTTCCCTTTGCAAGGCTGTCATTCCCCCCCGCTTTTTATGATGTCCCCGGGAGTTCTCAAGGGTGAGATAAAATAAAACAGTCTGTTCAGATGGGACTCCAGTCAAGAGTGCATGGTAAGGAAGCTTTATCAGCAAGCTGCTTCCTAGCTGAAGTTGCTATAGATATGTTACAACCAGCACACTGCCTTGCAATGAACTTCCTTGGTCTGCTTCCCCACCCTCAGAAATCTGTGGTGGCTGCGAGCTGAAAACAGTCTTCTGCACTCACATGTTCCATGTAAACAAACCAAAGTGTTTCTGAAAACACTGATTGCCAGGGCTGCTGCTGAAAATTCTTATCTTAGAAAAGGCAAGTTGCAAACAAAACAGACCGTGGCTGTTTACAAACAGTGAGCAAGTATTCCCAGAAAGTTTACTATTCAAATCTGCAGGAGTTGGGTGATGCCATAAAAATGATCTAAAGTGCCCAGAAGTCCCTTGTAAATACCATAAGCTTTCTAAATACTTTTTGAGCCACTGGAACTCAGTATATCTCACATCCACACAAATTTATTGTGGTGAATGACAAAGTCAAGAACGGTGGCAGCTGAAACAAAATCCTAAAATGACAGACTTATTTAGATAAAGAATTATTCTCAGCTCTATCTGATGTCTCTGAAATCTCTGCAAATTGCCTTGGAACGGAAAAAAAAGGTTCAGCCATCCATTGCTAGGCTACTTATTGGTACTTACTGAAGGGAAAAAATACATGTGAGAAAATGGTGTACTATTATTTCCTTTCAAAGAAAGGGCCATTACCAGCTTACTCAAGCAAGAGACAATTTTCAGGCTCAGCATTTAGACACATTCTAGAAGAGCATAGTAGACTTCAAGTATAGTTTTCGTCAATAATTTTTAGGGTCTAAGTTGATCGCTGTTACCTTGGCCCCAACACCTGGCATTATTACAGCTTCTTAATAGGTATACACTATCATAAACCATTTAATTCTGAAAAAACAGGAACTATGCTTACAAAAAAGAGAGAGATTGACTAAGAGTTAAAATGTAGCAAAGGAAACTGGAATGCCATCAGCAATGAATGACAGAATCATTTAGGCTGGAAAAGATCTCTGAGGTCATTGTGTCCAGTCTTTGGTCACCACCTTGTCAACCATACCTGAGTGCCATGTCCAGTCATTTCCTGAACACTTCCAGGGACGGTGATTCCACCATCTCCCTGGGCAGTCTATCCTAATGTTCCATGAAGAAATTCCTCCTGACGTTCAACCTGAACATTCCATGGCATAGCTTGAGGCAATATCCTCTCATCCTGTCACCAGTTGCCTGGGAGGAGAAGCCAAATGTGCATTAAATACAGCCCATCTTGGGCAAAAATTGCTAGAAATCATTCCTTTATATGTGAAATTCTTTGTGTGAAGTAAACAGAAATATGATGACAGCTATCAGGAACTCCTAGCTTCTAGAGCAGAAGATACAGGTCTAGGACCACCCTTGAGTTTGTCTGTGGTCTTACCTTGTTTGTATAGGCTTGGACTTTAACTTAACTAGTATATATGGTCATCAAAGGAAGATCAGATGCTTCAATAATTGTGGGAGAAAGGTACAAATCAGGAAAATAACACAGGACATGTTTGTAAGTGTTAAACAAAATGCATAAATAGCAATGCATTTGCCTTCATAAATAAGAATGAGAGGAAAATTTAAAAGAGACGGGAGAGTGTTTGTCAACAGTTAAAATGCCCAACTGAAAGGGATTGTTCTCCCAGCTCTCACAGCACCCACATGCATTCCCTGGGACTGAACCACAGCCCTGCCTCTTCTCTGCCTTCCCTGCCTCAGACCCTGCATTTTTTTCTGCTTCCCTGTTGTTTGTGTGAATGACCAGATTTTGGAAATTGGTTATGATGCAATATCCTTGCACCACATTTCTTCTGAGCCATAAAATAAGGACATATTTTTCTTTCCTCTGTTATTTTCAGTTTGCTAACTCCTATGGGCACCCCAATTACCACCATTTTAGTTTGTTATAGGACAGCACAAAACTGCAGAAAGCTTGTTTGGAAGAAGAGATAGAGCATTCTTTCAATCTATTTCTACACAAACACAGTATTTCATTGTTGCTGTTCGTGTGTATCCTTTTTTTTTTTTTCCAGGCAAGAACAGGAAAAGCTGGTGAGGAGAAAATGCTTTTCAATGAGGTGATATACACTTTAGTTAGAGAAAAAAGTGCACATGGTTGAGAAGCTGTCTAGTGTCCCATTTTAAACTCCATGCCATGCTTTTTATTTTTTACAGGTGTATTTTCAATCTCTCCACTCATTTGGCAGCCAGCTTCACAGCTCTGCCTGCAGATTGTCCTACCTCAGGTAATTTTTCCAATGACTGTGAAAACCTGTGTATGTCGAAGGCCCTGCATCAGCAGTGAAAAACAATCCATCTGCTATAAAAATACTTGGAGATCCTTTCAGGTTAAGGTAAATTGCTGGTCACCCAGCAATGCTGCCCAGCAGGAGATTGTAGCCAGCAGGCAGACCTTGATCTATCTTTTGAAACAGGATTAGAAGCAGGTTCAAAGATACAAAGGTAAAAGAGGAGAGTTAAAACCAGAGAATAGTTAAAAACATTGCGGAAACAGGTAGTCAAGGGTTGGTTGGTATATGAATTTGTTGCTCAGTGCATAGGATAGACTTGTAAGATTTTTTTAATATTGCTGTGAGGGAGATGAAAAATTCTCTTCTGTGCTGATCAGAAAAACTTCCTGTTTACTGAAGGCAGAGAATGTATGGCAAGACATAGACCTGTAAAAAGAGATTTCATTGAAGCATTTAAACACAAGGAAGGTCTTGATGTCCACCTAAAAGCAGAAGGGATATACAGAATGAAGAATCATGCAGCTTCTGAAACTTGGCAAGAAACCCATTGACAGGAGCAGCAAAACTGAGGCTGAGTGGGCCTGAACAGTGTGCTGGCTTTCTTACTGGGAAGAACGCGGTGATCGTGGGCATCTGGGGCACCCTGGGCCATCTCAGCTCTTATTGTGCCACCTCCAAGTATCAGATCAAAACTGGGTATGGGTAAGTAACCAGCCTAACCCCAGCTTGTGCTTTGATGTGTATGTACAGAGCTCCCCTTGGCTTATGAGCACTGATAAAAAAAAACTTATTGAGTGAAGTGTCTATCTCATGTCAAATTACCTGGATGTCAGCTGCCTGCGATTCTGAATACCCTTGCAATAGCTTACTGTGGAAAAAGATTGAATTCTTATCTGAATGAGAACCAGACAGTCAAATTTAAGCCAAGTAATTACAAAATATTTAAGAAAATAATGAGATTACAGTTTGCATTTAAAATCTCAAGATAGACTTAAATACTACAGCAAAAGATGTGGAATAGTTTTTCAGTATAAATTGAGAGAAGGTAAAAATGTGACATTGGTTTTGCAGCCCTTTAGTTCTGCTAGCAGTATTGAACAGTTGCAGAAGGGAGGCAATTCCTCCTGCATACAGAGAGCAGTGCTAGTGGCAGTATTAGCATGGCAAATTTTTTTACATCTCAGGCTTAGGTGGTTGTAGCAATGAATAAAGACCAAACTGCATGTGTGTCACTCCTCCTACCTGATGGAATAGAGCTATTCCATGCTAATGGAGAAACACATGCACAGCTGGTACTCTATTGCAAGGATGTAGAAAAGAGTAGTGTTTGACAGAAGTAAATTAACACTTACAAGGGGCATATAGTTGAAGTAACAGAGAAGAAGAAGTGCCTGGCAGCATTAACAGGTTAAGGGCCAGGCTCCTGCTCAAGTTGAGGTTTTTTGCCAGTCTCCTGTTGTGTCTGTACCTTTTGGCCATCAGGCCATTCTAAGGTGTGCTTGTGAGCCTCACAGCCTGCAACCAGAGCACGTTTTAAGAACAGCAAAGTCTGTTTGCCATCTCTGGAGAGTATCACCAAACCATTTAGCACTGGTACCATGTCAAAGCCACTGAGAGTGTTAGGGTGGGTCACTGATGTCAGGATGAATCAAAGTCTATAACCACTTATGAAGGCATCTTGGTAAATTGGGTAGATCTTGCTTCACAACTACTGACTAAAATACTGATGTCTGGTGAGAAAAGGACTTTCTTGGAGTAGTCTTTCATCACCATCTAGTTTACTACTTTTCTTTACATAATTATCTTCCAAAGTGCCGGCAGTGACAACCCCTTTCGAGCTAACATCTTTAATGAGAAATTTTTGTTTGACTTTTGATCTTCCCTCAGCATGGTGGCTCTCCTCTGCAGAGTTACAGCAGCAGCCATGTGCTTGTGTGTGCTGAGAACAGCGTGCTGCAAGTGCTGATGGTGTCGGGCCTGTCTCTCGAATCTGACGGGATTGATGGCAGCAATTCACCTCTCAAGTGGTCAATACTTCTGGAACATTTCAATCTGTCTGTACTGAATCCCATACAGTTTCATGCTTTTAACTTGCTTTTATTTCCTGCCAGTTGACTCCAGACACACTCACAAGGGCTCAATTTTTACATCCATGCTGTTTTGAGTTTTTACATTTCTTTGGAGCAGGCAGCATGTAATATATTTTCCACCATCATTGTTATGCTGGTGATTCACTGTTTTATCTATCAGGTACTTGCTTTGGGAATTTGCATTCAAATCCGATTACTTCCACAATCCAAGGGTATTAAAGAAATAGCCTTGGGAACAGCATCTTTGGCTCCCACCTCAGTACAGCTCTGTGTTTGGTTTTGAGGAGGTGTGCTGTGTGATCTCTGATCTGCCTTGTCTTATGAACTTTAAAAACATGGCTGGTTCCAATGCAGCTCTTTAGGGTCTGGTCTGGGCACATCCTACTTCAGTTGCTCCCAGAAAGCTGATTCAGGTGGGCCTTAAAAAATTAAACTCTCCTTTAGAGGTAGCTTCTCTTCAAGGCTGCACCTCAATAAATTTCCCTTTCCTGTTTCTCAGGCAGTTGTGTCTCTTTCTGTGACACAAGGGTTGCAACTGAAAATTTCAGGCTTTTCTGCCTGGCTTGGGAACACCTGACTTGAGAGCAGGGTTTCACATGGAACAAAAAAATGCCACAAACACCCACAGCTGAGAATAAATGAGTGAGTGTTGTGTATCTCAGCATAAAAAATTAACCTGAACAAAAACTACACTTCCTGGTAACTGCAGAGACTCTAGCTCCTTATTTGGCATCACACATGATTTTATGAATTTTGATGGCAAAAAGTAATGTAAAATATATTGATTGATTCTGTTTTACCGTCCTCCTGGGATGACTTTGATGTCCAATACTTTCTTCTTGGAGAGGGACTATTTGTCACAGCATTTCAAACAGTCAGCTTGAAATTATGTGTTCTTCTGGAGTCCTCAAAACTCTTGAAGTTAAACACTTGAGAATTCAAAGAGAATTTGCTCAGGTCTGTAGATACAAAAATGCTTTCACATAAACTGTTGCAACCCTTTTTAAAAATCCCCTCTGTTTCATGCCCTGCTTCATTATAAGACTAACTCTCCTTTCAGCTGACAGATCAAAATGGCACAGTTTGAAGTCACAAAGCTTCCCCATATTCTCCTTGGAGCTGAGGACCTAATTTCTCCACAAAACTATCCAGACTGTTGAGCTGCTATAATCTTTCAGAAAATAATGACATTTTGCTTTGGAAGCTTGCTCTCATTTACTTGTATGTTGTCAGTATTATATGAATTACCAGATACTCCTCCTAATCTAGGATCCTCCAAATTAGATGTCTTTATTGCTTATGTGTCCTCACAATCTTTTTATCCAACCATATGGAATGAGTACTGACAGCAACTAATTTGATAATTATTGTATTGCGCAGATGTACAGAAGGGTAAAAATTCAATTCTTAAAGACAAACCCAATGAAAACAAAAGGAAAGCATCTTGCTTTGGCTGGCCTCTCATTCCTTTGTACCAACACCCTCTAAAACAGTTTTCCCCATTAAGATTAAAACAAGCAGCTTGATTCTTAAGGATAGCAATTATTTTTGAGTGCTCTGGTGAGTATAATTACACTGTCAAGAGTTCACTTATGTTCTGCTGGTGGCCATGTGGCTCTGTTTCAGATTTCCAATTTCTCTCTCCTACAGGATCTATGTCCCTTGAATGGTTTCAGTGCTGTGCCAGTCCAATATGTTTGTGTGCCCGCCGTGCTGAGTCGCACACCACCTGCCCACAACCATAACAGAGAAATATTTTAGCAGAGAAATATTATAGTCCAGTCTCCAGAGGCTCCTGTCTCCTGCTTCCCAACAAGTGGCAGCACAACAGGATCCAATCCTGGCAATGTCACCAGAAAGTGAAAGTGGGAGAGGGAGAAAAGGAGGAAGTATGTTGAGAATATGCAACCCTGAAAAACCTAGGTGTGAGATGAGTCCTGATAACAATGACAGGGATTATATTCCTGGAGTGAGAGAAGTCAGCATTAGGGGAGATACCTCACAGGGAAAGGAGACGTGTACTGTGACCTGAAGACTGCTATGCTGCTGAAGATCATCCAAAACTGGAAAGCAGCAAGAAACAAAGGAACAGTGGTATTTGACAAGAGAGATACTGAAACAGAAGGGAAACATAGAGAAAAACAGCAGGATTAAGAAAGAAAATACAAGGGTAAAATGATTGTAGGCAGTGATTCATTAGATAACATTCTATGTTATCTAATGTCTGTGATTTCCAGAGGACTAAAGCTCCACACAAGGTATGCTTCAGAATAGATTCAGGTCTTCTCAAGAAAGGCAGAATGAATCCATCTGGTGAGCAAAATAAAACAAAGAGCAGCAGAGACAATGAGAAAGTATCTTTGTCCTACTGCTGATTTTTTTCTGTGTGACTTAAACTGCGCTTCAGGTAGGCAGCACCAGTGTACCAAATCAGCACCCCCCTTGACCAAAATTAAGCATTTATATAAGGTTTGATGGTTTAATGCCAAATGCCATATGGGAAAGAACAGAAAGATTTTTATCTTTTTTATCATTTTATGAGCAGAGCATGTTTTCATATGCTGCTGATTCTTTTAAGCTGGATCATTTTGTGTTTGTGCTATTTTGCTGAAATCTATTACAAATTGCTATTGCTTGGCTTCTTCCCCACCAATATATGTTATTATAGCTTGTGTTACAATAAATAGGAGCAGGAGAGACAAAGTAAGTCTTGGGGGATTCAGAGTGGAAAAAAGATGAGATTTCTTTAGAAATAAAGCTTGAAATGGAATGAAACACCTTGGGGCCCATGACAGTTGTTCTGAAAATGGGTCTTGACTCAAATGGGAAAACTTGGTAAGAGGATAAGCCCACCTGCTCTGCTTTGTCCCCTCCAATTTGCCACTCCCAAGGAAAGAACAGGTGTGGAGAGGTGCGGGGGAGACTGATTCTTCATCAGGAAGCAAGAACACTTTTTCTTGGTGTTTTAAAAGGAAGGGATGACATCCCTTTTGGAGCTCAGAGTGGTCTGATCTCTCTCCACCTCTGCTGTAAAATGCAAATCTGCCTGAGATACCCTGAAACCAGCAAAGGAAATGTGAAGACCTAGTTAGAGCATGTCCTACTCCCTGCTCCAAAGGGATAGGAAAGTCCCTGCACAGGAGGTTTGGGAGTGTTTGGCCTGGGAAAGAGCCAGTGGCTGACATACCCTGGGAAAGCACCTGCTGTTAGTGTGTTAGTGTTGAGACCCCTGCAGCAGCAATTACTTGGCTATGGGTGTGTTGACTTTAATTGTTAAAGATATGGAAGGAATAGACAGGGCACAGGGATGAATACCAAATGTGTTTTGGACCATATTTTTCATTTTGGTTTTTATCCCTTTTGTTGGTTGTCACTGTTGTTGCCACCTGCAATTTGTGGCCTAATCTTTTCCTGTGTGCAATTTTCTCTTTGTGCTCTGATCTAATTTTGTAATTTGTATTTTTATTGATGTTATTGATTGTCAGCTATATAATGAATACTTTTCTGCTGTTTTTCCCAAAACCTCAAGAAGGCATCAGATGGTCTGAGTCGGCACTGTTCCACTGAATTCTAAACTGGTGAAGCAAAGCTGGCTTGAAGGGCTGATAATACAGTGCAGCAAAGGGAAGAGGAATTTTCCTTTAACATTACCACACAAAATTAATAGTGATAGATGTGATTCCATTTTTCTTTTTTTTTGACCAATGCTGTAGAATGGGAATAGCTATTATAAAAGCTTTCCATTTTGCAGTCTCCTGTGATATGGCACTTTGTTGACAGAAAGATAATTTATTTGCTTTTCGAATATCTCTGCACTGCTCATGCTTGTCACAGCTTTCCTGACAAGCCCTCCTGATTCATTGGGTCTCTGTAGAAATATGCATCTCCTTTTCTTGTTTTTTATAAGATCAATACATGGTTTCCTTCCAATTTGAGATATTCTATGATTTTATGATTCTATTCCTTCACTTCAGTGCAAGTGATACAGGATAAGCATGGGATTAAGGATTAAAAGAAACAAGTGAGAATATATGTTTATTGATTGCCTGGTTGTGGTGACAAAAAGCTTCTCAGACTCATTGTAAAGTGCAGAGGTTGCAACAAGGTGCATCCTCTGTGGATTTGGCTTGTCATGGGCAGCACAAGGGTGGAGCAAGTATTGTCTGATTTTATCAGACTAAGCCAAAAACAGAGGAAGATGCAAAAGTCAGTGTGAAGTTAAGGTGCACGTATGAATGCTTTTCCTTGTCAACAGTTGATTTAAAGCTGACAAACCAGTTCCTGCCTGTGATTTGACTCATTTCAGGAAATTGCTTTCACATTCAGGCGAGAATTCTCAGGGGTTAGAAAATGCATTTCACTTGCATAAAAATCATTAACTTGGGGTTTTTTTCCATTGGGATTTTATTTGTCTGATTTTCTAACTCCCAGTTCTTTTGGCCAAAAAATCAGTGATAGAAAAACATGTGGAGTGGATTGGTGGGAAATGTCAGTTTTGAGTAAATGTTAAGGTTTTCATGTAAACCCTTGTTTTATGATCTGGATTTTCAGAAGGGGTCCTGTGAGACTGCTGGAAGCTTAACGGTATATTTACTTTTGACTGGATGTCAGGTTCATGTTTCACATCTGGTGAGTTGTGATCTATATACCCATGTCTCCACTAGGCTTTCCCATGCTTCTTTTCTTCTGACACAGCATTCACAATTTTCCTGTTGCTATTTAGTATGAGTGCAACAATTATCTATTATGAAATTCAGGGATACAGCAACAATAAGCCATCAGAAGAATCAGTAAGTGTGCATGTGCAAATAATCATAT
Organism: Leptocoma aspasia; assembly: GCA_013399835.1. Taxonomy (NCBI): domain Eukaryota; kingdom Metazoa; phylum Chordata; class Aves; order Passeriformes; family Nectariniidae; genus Leptocoma; species Leptocoma aspasia. The sequence continues at coordinate 1,199,979 of VXAX01005620.1, read as the reverse complement.
GCCACTTTTGTTACTGGAACTTAAGTACTCAAAGCCCCGTGCTGTATCCCACCCAGCTAACACTTTACATTTAAATGTAACTCACAGTTAATGACAGATGCTGAAATAAATATACAAATAGGGAGGTGAGGGTATTAGTTTATATACAGTCATTTATCTTCTGATAGCATGTGCAAAGCTGAAGTCAGATACAGTTAAATGAACTGAAGCTGTAACAGTGCCTCTTGAACTGCTTGAATTAACAAAATCAATCCTCATAAATTAAACTATCATTGATCTATGATACAATTAAGTTCTATAATCAAAATACACTATTGATGCATGCAGCATAACCGTACTTGTTCCAACGCTGAATTTTAACCACTGCTGGCTAACTGCTCCTGCCACGTTCTGTAAGGCTCCCATCTGGCATGGGAGATGCTAACATTTTGATACAGTTATTTCTTTTCCATTTTTCAATTTAGGCTGACATCTGCTGGTCTCTGCAAATGGCAGGCAACCCTGCTGAATGCAAACCAATTTGAGGCTGTGGCTTCTTGTGTTTTCCCTTTGTCATTTTTCCAGAGCTGGGAATGGCAACCAAGCCACTTAATTACAAAGGAAATTCATGCAGAATAATAACTCTGTGGAAGAAGAAAGGCAGGAACAATACTGTGTAGAAGAAAATGAGTTTGACATGATAAATTACATGCATGCACGCCCACTGCACTGTACAAGCACTCAGAGGAGCCAATGGCAGCCACTATACATTGGCCACTTAGACCTACACAAAAAAGGTGTTATTTAAGGGCACCACACTGTGGGTTGTAATGAGGAGGCTGGGGATGGGAGTTCTCTCTTTTACACTCTCAATGAGGCTAAAGAGAGGGGGAGTGGCGAGATGTTGGGCAATCAGCACTTGATGTCTGCCCAGGCATTGGTCACAAGGAGCTGGGCATTGGAGGGTGTGAGACATTCCAACAGGAGCTACCAGTGCTCCAGGTGAGGTGCTACACACACCTGGCCAGAAGCAGCAAGAAATAAGAGGCTGCTCTATGATTAAATAAAGGAAGAGGCACCTCCACATTCCCTGCTGGCTATATATACCGTAGCTCTGTTTTTCAGGAAAACTAGTAATTTGGCATCTTACATTGACTGTAGCACTCCCCACCCTGGCTGCTAGCTGACAGACCAGTGATCCAGCTTCCACCTGCATGGACTTTCAGTTAAATTGTTACCCAGTTGTTATTTTGGACAGGAATCCATTCACAACCACTGCTTTCCCACTGAGATTTTGAAACCCTGAGTAAAACCAGTCACCTCTGAACGAGCTGTGAATCTGTGGGGGTACTGATGCTTGAGCTACAATGCAGATTTGGATGGGCAGCATTTACGATATCCTCTGTGGTGGCTTGTTGTGCACTTTGAAGTCCAGTTTGTAAAATTTTTGCTCTTGCCACTTTACATTTCCTTTTGGTCCAGCTCTTTGTTTGAAATAGCTCCTGTGCACACTTACCTCAGCAGCAGTATTTCCCACTTCAGCTGCATCACTTTGTCTTTCCCAAGATATTTTGTAAGCAAATAGGGAAGGGAAGAATTAATTATGTGATGGCAGAGGTACTCCTCTAACTCCAGGGTGTTTCAAGCACAGGTTGCTGACAGTGGGTGTTGTCCATGCCTCCTACAGGCTGCTGCCCTTCAGCATGATGCATGAGAGTTGGAGTATTATCCCGCTCTTCCCTGCTTTTCCCGTGGTGGCTAACCCTGCTTTTCAGCAGGGTGATGACATCGTGCTGGCTGTCTGAGCTAACATCCTGAGACATTTCAACACTTAAATCATTGCACAGGGCAGATTCACTTTAAATCCTGCACTGCAGATCCCTGAGTTGGTTTTTTCGTGGGGTGTTGAAAATACTGGATGCTAGTTGTGATAACTCATGACGATGACATTTATCCTTGGGAAACTGGGTTGAAGTTTCTGCTGTAGCTTGGAGGAGCCAAGAAAGCTGAGCCAGTGATAAAGGAGAGCACTTACAAAGTTGCCACCTCTGTGAGCTGCCATGGCTGGTGCTGAGGCGCAGCCTTACAGCTCGCAAAGAAAGAGAAAAGGCATGGATAAGATCTAGGTCCTTACATCCCATGAGCACTAAGGATCCTCCAGCTGATCCTGCCCAGAAAAGCAGGAAGCCTCGCTGCTTTGGGGAATAAGGAGTAGTGAAATATTTGCACTCTATCCATGCTGCTAGTATTTCAGCCAGGAATCTGAAGTCTAATTGGGGTTTGGCACAGGTTTACTGATGATTACCAATTACAATTAACTGCTATTGTCTGTTAAGTGCTGACAGACATAAAAGGAGGCAGTGCCACCCCCAAGCATGATAACAATCAAATGAATCAGCAGTTGTTACCAATAATTCTTATCCCCGGGTGCTAAGGTGCAGCTGAGTTACAGATTTGGACTTGATGAAGATCCTACAGATAGTGTTTGGTTAGAGTGGATGGGATGTAGGGGTCAGGAGAGTCCCTCATGCTTCTTTTGATAATGCTAAAACTATTAATAATAATATTTCTGCAGCACCTATGAGAATAAAATACCATTTCTAAGTGTCAGCCCTTTGCATCCTCACTAAAAATGTATTCAGAAGATAGGCAAGCCAGCTAGCAAGGTGAGTTTTTCCTTTTACCAGTTGTATGAAGTGGAAAACTACAATACTGAAACTGACACGAAAGTTTGTCTTGATATTTCTAACATAAATCGTATGGGGTTTTATCTGGTTGTTTGCTTTTGGTTTGTGGGGTTGTTTTTTTTGCATTTAGGTTATTGTTTAGGGTTTTAAATCTTCTTTATAAAAGCTGCATAAAAAATACCAGCAAACTGTAAAGCAAGTGCCATGGCAACATCAGTGTAACTATCAAGAAAATCCTTAAACTACCTTAAGCCTTTAAATGACTTGTTACAAAGCAGTTTGGACTGTTATGTAAGTAACTGTGGTGACATTTGGTGCTTCTTCAGGTTAAAGCCCTCTGAATGCTCCCAACAGCTCTCAACTGCAATTGAGACTGTTCTGTGTGCCTGCTTCCCAGTGAAAACGCAGGCATTTACCACTGAATTGCTTTTTGACTGCTGGTGTTCATTCTCACTCACTGATTCTGCAGACACCCTGTTTCTCCCAGGTGTTTAAAAGTGACATTAATATACTAATAGATACACCCAGCCATGTTGCAATTTGCTGGAGCTGATGAGGAAATGTTCTCAGAGCTACACTTGCAAAATGGAGTTGTTTTATAACTTCTGTGATTGCTATTCTTGAAAACTTCACCTCTCTGAGAGTGCTGATAGACAATTTTCCCTTTCACTCGTTCCTCTGCTTATTGTAATAGATACTTTAAGCACAGATCAGTGAAGTGTAAATCTGAACAGACTCCTCAGCATTTCATACAGTAGGAGAGAAGCACCAGAGAATTCACATTTGTTACAAAGCTAAAATAAATTATCGCACAGATATCTTGCTAAGATGGATTTCAAGTTCCAGATCTTCAGTATCAAAGCCAAAAAATATTGAGGCCAAGTTTTCTATCTGCCTGCTGTTATGCTTCATGTAATAGACTTTGAATGGAGTGATACACTGGATGGCTGAATGGACCTGTGAAAGTCTCATTTAAATGAACTCCTGTAAATGCAAAGTGATGTTTATTGGGTTGTGTGTCCTGGATTCAGATAATGGCAGAGGGTAGAATCACCATGTGTGTACAAACAGAACATTTGTGTAGGTATAAGGCACATCAGACTAATGGTGTGTCCAGAAATATGTTCAGAATTTAGCCAAAAGCCAAACCAGCTATCCCCCAGCCAGGTTGCATCTTAGATCATTAATGGAAAACTTTGTTGTGGCTTTGGTTTTGCTGCAGTTTCAAGCCAAAGAGCAAGATAAACTTAAGATAGGGCTAAGGCGAGCAGTCTTTTATTATTAGTTCACTGCTTTTTTTTGTACTAACTACTTTTGCAATTTGATGATATGGCAGCAATGGCTTTTATTGTGAAAGTGAAGGTAGGTAATTTCATATTTGTGAAAATTGTATAGTACTGCCTAAGTGTTTAAGATATGCTGTGATAACATCTAATTTTGTGTCACCACAGGCATTCAACTTGCATATGTGCTGCCCCCCTTATACAATTTCTTTGACAGTGGAATCACTGCTAATGAACAAGGCCTGTAGATAATACAGGAGTTTTTGTGTAATCAGGTTTAGAGGATTTCAGTTCATCAAGTTCTCAAATACTTGTACACTCTGGAGAAATACTTGTATGCTCTGGACTCTTACAGAAATGAGCATAGACATGATCCAGAACTGCAGCAGTTCAGCTGTGTTGGGCTTTTTTTTAGCTATTCAGTTGACAAGAAGAATCATCTTTGTCATTTTAGTATTCCCTTATGAGACAATAATTTTTTTCTTCTTGGAGCTCATTAGCAAAAACCTTCACTGGTCTGAATTGAAGATAATGGTATCTGAAGGCTTTTCAAATTGCTGAGACAAGTAGAGTTGGTAACCCCTGAACCTGAAAAAAGACAGACTGGAGTTCCTGGACCCAACCACCTAGATGACCTTTCAGTCAAGTCAGAAGAAACTCTTCAAACAGTTTGGGGAGAGGAAGGCAAAATTCATATTTCACAGCAGTGTCATGAATAGAAGAGGCACCAAAGTGGTAGTGTGATTTCCTGCCTCTGAGTCCTTTTTTACAGACAATATAATCCTCTGGAGCAGCTTCTAACTACTTTAAAAATCCTGATCTAATTTCCTGCTGCCTTCTGCTTTGTACCTTCATGCCAGTAGAAGTAGTTATGAGACATTTTAGAAGAGCTCACGTGGTCACACTTCATGCCCAGTTTGCCTCTAGTGGGATTTAATGTAGAGGCAACAGGGTAAAAACCATCAGAGATTCAAACACTGACCTGACAGAGGGATCCCAGAGGGGCAGCTGCAGAAGAGAGCAAGATGAGGACCTCTTTGCACAACAGAGCTCGGAGCAGCACAGGCCACGTGAAGCCACTCCTGAGGCATTCAGCTGGGAGACAAGAGCGGGATGTAAATTGGTGGAACTGCTCCAAGTCATGCTGGGATAGCTGATGGCACACTGACTAGCTCAGGGGATTTGGGGGCTGCAGGGTGCATGGAAATCCTCTGTAAGGCTCAGCAGTGAAGAGCTCAGGCCAAAAAGCTTCAGGGCTGCTCTATCGTCTCTGCCTCTGTCCTCATTCAGCTCCCACAAGAATGCTTAAGCAGCAAAGCTTAAGCTTAATCGAGTTATGTGAGCCAATAAACTTCATTGCATTTCTTATTGCCCTACCACAGTTATATGCTTCTAAAATATTTTGCATAAAATCAAGGCAAGGTTTTTTACAGATTTCTTCTAGCACAGTCTCTCCACTTCACCTCCTGAACTTGCTGCTCTGCAGCTCAGGTGGACTCAGGACTGCCTGGTGTGCATGTCTGTGAGGAACATTATGAACTGCACAGCTTTCACTTGACCTCAGGCTTCAGAAGGAATGTCAGGATCAGACTCTGAATATCTGAATTAAAGGCTTAACTTTGAAAAGCGCACCGTCAAAGTGGTCAGAAGGTCTGTGGAGTGCACAAAGCAGGCGATTGTGCACTTAGACCCCTGTGTTAGCCTTCCATCTGTTGCCAGCAACCAAGGCTGAAAGAAAGTTCTTGTGTTGCAGGTAATGGCATGAAAAATCATCGTTCTTGTTTTAAGTTCAGTTTCGCAGAAGCTGGCCTTTCTACCTCATCCACCCAGCTTCACAGTAATGAGGGAAGCAGCGAGTTCTTCCTCTCACGGTAACTGAGCTCACCCAGTTTCTTCCCTGTTGCAGTGTCTGCAATCCTTGCTGTATTTTAAAAGCAGAACCTGTAACAACTAAAAAGTGCTAAGAGAGGCAGGGCTTCAATTCTGTGGACACCAGTGACATTCTTAGGGGTGCATCTCTCTTGATCCCGGCCCATCCTTCCCACTTCCTGGCAAGCACAGGAGGAACGGCTCGTGTCTCAAGGCAATGCAGGTCCCAGGCATCTTTCTTCATGATTCACACAGAAACTTTTAATTTATAGAACTGACATATTAACTCCAGTGGCCAAAAAGAATAAATGAGTAGTACTGTGGGGTCTTCCATTCAACAACGGGAATGTTTTCCCTGAGATCTCTTTTTAATTGAAGCTATTTGTCATTTTGAATGTAGAATGTATTCATTAGAAAGCAGCACCTCGGAGGGGACTAGAGAGCTCAGGAGATTAGTAACTGGGTACAAAGCCTTTTGCCTCCAGGTTGCCAGTTTCAAATCTGGCCATGTCACTATTGATCAGAAGAAGTCATTACAGGCTGACAGATGTTTGGCTGCTTATATAGAAGTGACCTTGTCAGATTAGTCAAATTCTTTGTTAAGAGATATGTCCCTACTCTCTCACACACACGAACACAAAAATCCTCATTAGCACCTTGTTGGTAGCGCTCACAGCATCAGTAAGTACAGGGCATGGTTGTTTATGCATAGTCAGAACAGAGAGATTTTTGAGCTATGTGAGGGTTGATTGAAGCATTTTCAAAGGATCTCATGATGCACTTTGAAATTTCCAAGTTGATTCTGTGCTGCATAATTTAAAATGAACCCTTCTTAGAATATTTGCAGTGCTTTGATCAATATAAAATTTATTTTTTTAGGAATCTGAGAACTGAGTTTTTCCTATAGCATCTATTAGAGTAAAGCATGTTCTTAGCAACAAGAAAAAGGGAGGCATCTGAAATATGTGAAAAAAAAAAGGAATGGTAATACTGTGTACATTTTATTCAGTAACTTTTTCAGTCTAAGGCTGAAAATACTCTTAGTCCTGTGATGTATTTTGCAGACTGATACTTAGGGAACAAAATCACCCCAGACAGTTCAGTCCAGCCTGCAGTAACTCATATCTCCAGTTTGGATTAAACTCTCGCTCCACAGACCACAATGACCACCTATGGTGACACAAGACATCTCCTTTCACAAGGCTTTGCTACCTCTTGAGCATTACTCATGGCTTTCAGAATCACCTAGGGCATGCACTTGGGAGACTGTACATGCAAATTTTCAAACACAGGCTCTTAAAGGGGTCCCTTTCCTGTGTCGCTTTGAAGACCCTATGAGGAAGAAAATTCAGCTTGAGATGAGGCTTGCTCTGTGGACCCCCAGCTGGGACTCAAGGGAAATTTACCCAAGTGAAGGGGCTCTGACAGAGATTAAAACCTCTACACAAATAATCTGTATGGGAGACCCCAGTTCTTCTCTGAAACAGAGGAAACAAAATGCCAGAAATCAGCGGGACCTCAATTTTCCATAGAGAAGAAAAGGTTAGTTTTTTGTCAGCTGTGCAGCCCATGTTGCAAATTGAGTTTGAGACAGAAAAAAATGCTTTGGGGTGTTCATATTTTTTTATATCACCAGCAATAAATATCAAAGCTGGGCTGATAATATTGGCATGAAAAGTGCAGGTGACTTGGGTCTGTATTGTGAACGGAACAGGTAAAGGGCATCTTGATTAGTGAAGTTGGTAGGCGACAGTTTATAATGTTGTGGTTTTGATTCCAGTCCAAACTCTGCTTTTAGAAGATTAAATCAAATTTTTACCTGAGCTGAACTTGCCTCTAACACAGGAGTTTTGAACAAGGTCCTTTTAAAAACAATTATCATCTCTCTGCAAAGGGAGGGTGGAGGGATTGTAGGGTGTGAAAGCAATAATAGCTTTGGGCTGGTCTGAGTTGTTCTGAGAAATGCCAAATGACTGGCACACCTTATTACATCTTTTAAGCAATCACAGCATGTGACTCCAGCTCTTTCTGTGTCAAGAGCATTTGTTGTTAAATGCCGCAAGGATAAGGGAAGGTGTGCCAAGGCTTCTGTGCACCTTCAGCTGTTCTCAAGGTGATGATTTAAAAATGGCAATTTAGCCTTTGCAGAGCACAGAACAGCACATGATATTCAAGTCTTGGGCAAAAAGATAAGACAACATGTTGTATTTTAGAGTTGAGGATTATGAATTGGGTCTCTGGGTGGTGGGAAGGGGGAAGGGTGAACACTTCATCTGCTAAACTTGGCTGATTTGATTTTTCTTATCAGTGAGGAGATTTAACCTGCCTGATATGCCATTTCTTTAAGGTCTAAGTAATATTGGTTCTGCAAGAAGCAATATTTCAGTATGTGTAGCTTAAAACCTGGCTTGCCTTAAGGTCACATCAGCCATAAGTAATATACACTGTGTACTTAGAATCCCATAAATGTCACCTTCTACCTGTGTCCTAGTAATGTAGAAGGCACTAGCCCAGAGCAGGTCTATGGATTTCTTAGGCATCTAATAGGGAAAATAAAAAGACAGATGTTTCTACGTATTGTAAGGGGCGGGGCAGGAGGCGGGGGAGGCAGAATCAACAAGAAGCTCTAAGTTAGTTATGGTGGTGATGAATGCTCTGTTATGGACCTACATGTGTGCCTCAGGCTTTTATGGGCTTGTAATTATATTAGGAGATATTGCTTTGACCTAGACTTAACTGTACAGGTTACTTACTATTATTCTTTTGCTTGAGAGAAATAAAACCCAATACAAACTCTTTCAAATATTCTATGCCACAATACATAAAACAACATATGAAATAGATTCCCTGATGAGAAAAGGAACTAAGATGGCAGCAGAAATCTATTTCAGGGTGGATCAGTGAACGAGAATATTGATGGTTTAATGAAGGTAATTTAACTTGTCTCTCTGTGATGGTGTAGCTAAACTCAAGTTTGTTCTGCCACTCTCTGTCACCTCTTCCCAGAGGCAGCATGTCCTGATGGACTAAGGGAACTTGGCCTATTTCAAGGTAACGGGACATATTAAGTTGAATCACCACTGAAGGCATTTTGGAACAACCTGGCCAACTTTTCTAGGTGGCCTCAAAGCCTTCACACAGCCTAGAAAAGCTGCTTAGCTGGGAGGTTGCAATAAAGCACTGTTCTAAAATAATCATGGATGTTCATAAAGCAGATGAAAACCTCCAAGTAGTACAGCCAAGCTGTATCCAAGTCTAAAGTAGCAAGGCACATGCTTTGTTTAAGACTTTCCCTCTATTTGCACTATTATTTCCTTTCTTGCATAAAAATGAAAAAAAGACCTTCAAAACAAAAGGCTAAGAATTGTCCAAGGTCAAAATTAAGGTCTTCAAAAGTCCTGCAAAAGTGTAATATTACTGTTACAAAATGCACATAGAAACAGAGGATGTCAGGATAAAAATTTTAAAACATAAGGAGTTAATGATAAGTCCTTTTTAATATTGTTTCAGCAAAGGTAGCCATGCAGCAAATTAAACAACAGTGGGTATGAAGGATTCCAATTTCAAGGAAGAAAAGAAGAAACCTGTAACACTGCCTGGAAAGTGCAGCTGTTAAAGCAGAGAGACTTTCTGGAGCTACAGGTAGATGCTATGCTTCAGGAGGTACTGACGCACAGAAGGGAAAATTAAGCTTTTTTTAAAAAAAAGGGGGGGGGTGGAACCCCCAAAAACACTTGAGAATTTATGTAGTGGGTGGTTTTACTTGCATTTCTCATTTTTTTCCCACCAGGTTACTTTTTAATATACTCTCCATCTCCAAGGTGTAAAGGCCTGAATTTTATTCTTGGTGATTTCTCTGCATTGCTGCAAGGCTTCCAATCAATGAGAAACATGTGAAGTCTCTGTAGCATGAACTACAACTTCTTAAGGCACTGAAAGTTGTCAGTATGGCTAAGCTGGACTTGGCAGGGCAAGCAAAGGGAGAAGAAAAGAAAGTAATTGATTGTGCCATTGCTGTAGTTGCTGTGTATTGGTGTTTTGGGCAGCGCTGGTTTAGCCTGTTTCTACTCCAGCTGCTCCCAAGAGCCTGTAGTGTCCCAGAGAAGCTGCCCCCTGCATCATGTGCTTTCCTTACTCCTTCACTCACCCTTCCCCAGGGGAAGGCAACAAAAAAGCTTGGGCTGGTTGTCTCCAGGACCTGAATGGTGAAGTGCTCTTTGCACACACAAACCCTTTCTTGAACCACGGCTGCAAACAACCTAATCGCTCTTTAATCCTACTAACCTCTTTGCCTCAGCCGTATGGTGGGGTTAAAATTCCTGCTGATAAGATTAAGTGCTGTCTTGGATTGGGGCCTACATAAATAATAATGCTGTTTCCACAGTCACACTCATTAGAATGAAATGTTAAAAAGGATGTCTGTCGTCCTGCTGTGGGATGTCAGCCAGCTGCTAATTGTTTGTGATCAGAAAGAAGTTCTCTTCTTGCCGTTCTTTAGGGAGCTCTGTGTGTTGATATAACTCCATTTTACTCCTGCACTGAACTCAAGTGCATTCATCTACAGCGTTTGAACTTGATCTTTACCTTTAGAGCACTGGATAGCTGCATGTAAGTCTAGGTTGTATTAACCACAGGTTTTGTCTTTAGTGTTCTTATAAGGTTGTGCTTTTCATCTGAGTGGTACCTACAGTAAAATCCTTTTTAATGGCCAAGACAGTCACACCTCAGATTTAATCCCCTTGCTATAAAGCAAACGTGTTTTCCCCATTGTCAGACCAGTTGTGACTCACTGCTCCTTTCTGCTAAAAAGAAATCCATTATATTAATGTGTTGGAGAACTACAATGAAATTATTCCAGTAATCTTTTTATTTTAAAAATTCATCAGCAAACACCCCAGAAACAGAGTGGCTAAGTCTGTTGTTTTACTGAACAATCAAAAAAGAAACAGCTGTTAGAGACTGAACAATGAATTTGTGGCTTTAATATTTAGAGGTACTCTGTGCCCTGTCAACAGTTCAGGCACAAAAAATAGGAAGCACAAGCCTAATTTTAGGCACACCTGCAATTCTTCTGGAGTGACTAAATCCTTTGGTTGCTTTAGCTGTATGTTAGCAGACCAAGGAGACTTTTGGATACAACAATGAAATCTGGAAAATCTTTTAAAGCAAATTGTGTATCAAGATAAAACAATCACTCATACAGCGCTTTAAAACTAAATGTTGAAACAAACCTATCTGTTTTCCCTTGAAAAAATAAGGGACACAAAAGAGACCCAAGAGTAGCTTTCCACCTAACAAGGATCCCATGTAGAATAATGCAGGTGTGGCTGAAAATACACTTGACATAAAGTATATGATAACACGTGTGATGGAGATATGTTGACATTCCCAGCACTTTTTGTCTGAATGCTTATTTTGCAAAAAACCTATTTCCTTGCAATTTCTCTGCTGGCGGGCGGGAAAAGGGTGGAGGGTAGGAGCACTGATATCTCCCATTTTGCTAGAGGTGTGCAGAGAAGGCTTTGAAAATGTGAGCTGAAGTGGCTCTTATCACAAGAGGACTCTGGCTGGCTGGGGAGCAGTGCTTTGCCGGAGGAGCTATGTAGGGCACGCCTGCAGATATGTCAAATAAAGCTTGCCTGTGATGCCGTTCCCCGTTGAGTGTGTCAGGAGTTATCTTCACTGTTCCTCAGCCTCGCACTGTTAAGAGGGAAATGCAAATTTCCTGATGTCTTCTGGAGGGCTATGGAGGGAAGAAAGTGAGGAAGGGAATCAAAGGGAATATATTATTGGTGACAGCAAGTATACTAAGTGAGAGATGGAAGCAGAAACTGAAGATGTGGTTAATGAGGGCATGTGAGGGAAAGCAGCCCACCATGCACACTAAACCCACAGCAGGGGGGAGCGTGGGGGGAGATACTCAGGGAAAAGGACAAAACAGAGCCTGTCTGCTGATATTTCTGATACTGCAACCCTGCCCTTCCAAGAAAGCAGCACCCATCAGGTGGCAAAGTCAGAAGCCCTCTAATGCTTTTATTCCTCTTGATACATTCCCCGTCTACAGCAGAGGTTCTCTCTCCTTTTCTCAAACCTCTACTACCCTCCTGCTCTCCAATACTGATACTAAGAAGAGCAAAGCTTGGTGCCATTTTGACATTGCAAAATGAATTGCTTATAGCTGCAATGACTTCTTTCAGTTTTTGGTTCTTTATTATTGTATCTTTTAATATTTTCAGAATGAGATGCCTTTGGTTTTCAAAAAAAAAAAAAAAAAAAAAAANNAAAAAAAAAAAAAGACTTCCAAGTAAAGTAATTGTCTTCCCAGAATGTTTCTTTCCCAGGGATTTTAAAATCACCATGTTTCATTGTAACTCATCTTGAAGCCAAGGCACGTTTTAAGTTATTTTAAGCCTTTGCCAAATAATATTTTCATCCTTTTGCCAGATCTAACTTAGACTTGTAGCAAGACAGCAGCAGGACAGACCTTATATTACTTATATTATACATTCGTCCCTATCACTCTTGCACAAGACTTGTAAACACGAGCGTGTGTCCTCATCTTGGCCTGTATCTTAATTTCACTGATGGTTTAGTTTATTTTTGTTGCATTATTATCCCAGCCCTGCTTTTTCTCTTTCCCTAGAGGCACAAAAAGCACATGGAAGCAGCACAATACCACAGTTCTGCCATTCTTATGGTAGGTACTTTTGGAAATGCTTGATCCCACTGCTCTGCAATTATTATCATACTAATGCAAAATTTCCAGACCTCTTGATTTATATATTTATGCAATATATATATATATAAGCACACACACAACCCCAATCATTCTTTGTATTTAACTAGTATTGGCTTTCTTTCATCTATGATTAAGATGATCTTTCATGATCAATAGAGTCTCTAGTGAATATTTTACATACACTGTCTTATTAGTGTCTCTCCTCAGAGGTCATAGCTTTGTATTCTCTTTTCCATTGCATTTAGGACTCCTTCTGAAATTCTAAGATGTCCAGCCAAGATTGCCAAAATTATCTTTGTAAGAATTATTATCATGATGAAGTTGGAAAACTAGATGTATAGCACATCTTTTTTATGTATTAGGAATATTGCTTTAAATTTGCTGTTTGAATATCCTAAATGTGTTGCAAAGAAGGAGGACTCAAATATTTTAGAATCAGGACAGAAGCAATGTCTGGAGGTAGGGACTTTTCAAAACATAAATGAAAGTTCTAGTGGATGCATTCAATGTACCGTATTCAGGGATGTTTTACTTACTGTTGAGTGTCACTTGCGTGGTGTCCAGGCCTTTTCTGCTCCTTGTACCACCCCACCAGTGAGGGCTTGGGTGCACAAGGAGCTGGGAGGGGACATAGCCAGGACAGCTGACCCCAAGTGACCCAAGGGATGTTCCATCCCATATGGTGTCATTCCAGTATATAAAGCTGGGGGAAGAAGGAGGAAGCGGGGGGATGTTTGGAGTGAAGACTTTCGTCTTCCCAAGTCACCACTGGATGTGATGGGGCCCTGTCTTCCAGGGGATGACTGAACACCTGCCTGCCCACAGAAGCTTGTGCACACAGCTTTTGCTTTACCTGTTTAATTGTTTTTATGCCAACCCACAAGTATTCTCACTTTTACTCTTACAGTTCTTTCCCCCATCCCACCAGTGGGACAGTGAGGAAGTGACTGCCTGGTGCTCAGTTGTCATCTGGGGTTAAACCACAACAGTGCTGAGAATAGTCTAACACATAAATCCTCTTTAAATTTTACTTTAAAAATGTCTAGTGACACTTTGCTTTCAGATCAGGTAGCATATGTCAGTGAAAGCTCTTTTTTTCCCCCCTCTAGTAAGAAAAGTAATTTCTGAGATTGTGTTTGACAGCACTTCTGACAAAAAAAGAAGACAGGTCAGTTGAAATGAGTTAGTAATTCAACAGAGAAACAATACAATCATTTTATCAGGAGATTGTTTGAAAAATAAAAGGCATGTTGGGAAGGAAGGAATAACTCCTTAGATGAACAGATTTTTGAAGAGCAGTCATTAATTTGAAATGTTACAGATTTAAATGAGCACACTTCTCTTAGTCTGATAAGAAACAAATTTGTGCTATGTAACATTTTTAACACATACGGAATGAAATTATTAGATTATTTTTTAGGAAGGCTCAAACAAAAAAGAACTATATAATTTTTATCCACTTGTCCGATCCCAGGAAGTTCATATTTTACATAAAGCTAAGATTAAACTAATCCGAGACTTCTAGGAGAATAAAATCAGTTTCCATAAACACCCTCTTGCATTATGGGAAAATCCACACTTTAGGAAAAGCCAAAATCCAAAGACAAACCATCCTCCAGTTCTAGCAGCCTTATCCTGCTGGGGACACATGGTACCTACATACACTTTCTTCTCTGTAAACACATAACTGGATTAGAAGGACCGTGAGGGGATGATTTGATTTGCCTCTTGCCAACAGCAGAATGTCTTGCTGCCTTATTTTTAATAAAGTTTATAAAAGAAAAAGCATTTATACAAATAATTTTCCAGGCAGTACATAAAAATATTTTAAATTTAAATATTAAGATGCTAGGAAATATGATTGCTAACTAGAACATAAAAAAGTTAATAATTTTTTAATCCTCTTTTAATATGGAAATACATGAACTTGAATAGAAATTCTTCCTAGCTAAGGAATTGTCCCCTTTTTAATTAGCAATCACAAATCTGTCTATCAATTCCTCATGCAAGTATCAAGCTAGAAAGCAGTCTCGTCATTCCCACTTTAATTTGTGCATTTCTAATTTCAATGCAGAAATCTCTTTGTGTGAAAATCCCTAAAACCAGCATCAACGTATTTTCTTTTTTACACAGTAAAAACATGTGCCCACAGAAGCTGCAGTTTTGATATTCACTAATGATGTGTGTCAAGAACTGCAGCTGTTTTGCAGAGTGTTACTAAAAGAAATGATTACCAGTCACTTTCTACTCCTTTTACTGTGTTTTACCTTGATCAGAAGCTAATGGCTTCTGCTGTGGACACAGGGGAGGATAAATCCTCTCCAAAACAAATAACACTCATTTTAATTCTTCTGTTATAACAACATATTTATGGATCTAGTTCATTCCTTCCCTTTTGGGAAATGTATGTTGCAGAACACAGCAGCTCCTGTACATTGGGTACCACCAAGCTCCAGCTACAGAGCTTGGGAAGGTGGAAACACCAAATTCAGAGGGGGTGAGCCCTAAAAACTGCAGAGTGATACAGTCCAGGCTGAGCAAAGCACATGTTTAACTATGAGCAACTTCAGAATCACATGGCAGATAAGAGAGCAATTTAAATTTTACTGCCCATTGAACTGATTTTTTTGACAAAGTTCTGAGTGTCTCCACTTTGCAGGACTGAGCACCCCACATGACCTCTTCAGGTCTGAATCCAAGCCCACTACAGGCAAGGAAACAAGGTCTGAGTGTTCATGGACACTGTTATCTGCATCAGCCCTTGAATTGGGCCCTGTCATGGCAGCAATTTTTTAGCTTTACTGAATATTTTGTAGCTCAAATTTGAACAATTATGGAGATTTCAAAACACTTTTATTATTCCCATCACTTAACTAAAATGTCATCCTAAGGTTTCCACAATATTATTCCATTACTTGTCAACTTGTTTCTTCCCTATTATCTAGGTCCTCATTAATGCATAGTCTCACACCTCTTCATCATTTTCCTCTTCTGGGTGACTGATGTAAGACAACAGGTCATTAACCCCACCATTATAAAATTCTTGTTAATTTGCTGATCCCCATCGTTTTTCAATGGTCCTACTTTCCCCTGGTTCTTCTTTTATGCCTGCTCCATTAAACAGGCATTTATTATCACCCTTAGCTTTGTTAGCTAGCAACAGCTCATTGCCTTTCTCCACCTTGTCTTGTTCTCTGCTGGTTATTTTCTGCTCTGTTCTTGTTTTCTCTCCCATTTCAGGGCTTCCTCTTCCTTGCAGCTCTCTGTGAAGCAATGGCAGGTGTATGTTTTTAGATGCCCACCTGTGGTATGGTGGTTCTTTCCCTTTCTTTGGTGGCTCTGAAAGTATGGAGAAAAGATGAGGTGTGCCCTGGACGCGTCCCTCTGCAGTTCTCCCTCACTCTTCCACCTGTCTCCTTTTGGAGAGGTCCAGAGCACTTAAGCTTCAGGACTAAGTTGTTTCTACTATTGACAAAATATGAACTCAATTCATTATCTCTGCTGAAAATGGGCTCATGTTATAAATGGAGCACTGCAAAGATGAGATTTCAGAATGGGTGCATTTATGCTGGAAGGAGGAAAGAAGAAATTCCCGTCAGTATCCTGTCACTACTTTTGGCACACCATGTTTGGTGGCATATTCCATGCTGCTGTACAAGCTTCTTCTACAAAACACCTGCTTCTCATTCCAGTTAAATTGCAAAACTGCCATTAGTTTCAACAGGACAAGAAGGCCTTGTGAGTTTTGCAGCTGATGGAGTCACCACTGTGCTCTTCCTGAAGCTCTGCCACCACACCATCAAACAGGTACAAAGTTTTGTCTTCCTGCACCCTGTAATTTCACACACTTCTCTTGTAAGGGCAAGTTTGAATTTTTGCCTTCCAATATGCTTTAACTCAGTACCAGTGACAGGTGCTGCATAACACACATGGTGCAGAACTGCAGCTGCCAAAGCTTCCTGGCAGATTGGTCCCTTCAGTGCTGCTAATTCTTTGCTGTTAACCTGAGTGATCAGACTGAAATCTGGAAAAGGAACACAGCCTACATCACTCAAAAGAAATCTGCTTTACCCTCCCCTGATCTCCTACATCTGAAAGATTTCTGGCCAAGGTGCTAACGTGTGCTCACAAGAGGGAGGAGATTCTGTAGCTTACCATCTTTTGTATTCTTTCATGTAACTCTATTTATGTGACCAAAACACTAGGATTAGTAGAAATACACAAAAATATTCCCAAAAGAAATGGCATAAGCAATTTGATTGCTTATTTCCCAGGAGCTCTCATCATGTTAAAACCTCCCAATCTCTAAAATTAGTAGCTGGGGAAGAACAGATCATAAAAGACCAAACTAAGAAAAAAACCCACAATAGAAATAGAAGAAAAAGCCACAATCATACAGCTGTATCAGCTGGATTTGTGCTCTGGATCAGCTTTTGCTACTTAAATATGTATTACTGGCAAAGGTTTCTTAGTGTTGTGTTTATTCAGAGAGTTACTCTCAGTCAAATTACTGGCTAAAATCCAAGAAGGTAAATTCTAGTTCCTTTTATTCTTGAATGTAACCACTTCAAAGCACTTACTCTACTTTCTGCTGTATTTTTCTCTCTTAATTAATACCTTTCTATGACAAGACCCTGAAAATCCAAAACGTGCTATACAACTAAATAAGAAGCCACAGCTTGCAGTTCTTGGCTCCAGGCCATGCCATCCTTCCATGATGCAGACAGGCACAGGTATCCACCTTCACACACATTGGGTTCTAACCTAAACTGAGGGAAGATTGCTAGAGGCTTTGACAAATGAGACAAAAATGTAACTTGGAGCTTGGAATTAATGATAGATATACAAAGCTTTGATGCCTAAACTGAGGCAAGGATGCTACATGGATTTGTAGCTGGCATCTCATTCCAGAAGCCTGTTTCCAGGAAAGTACTGGCAAACACAGATTTACCTGATCTGTGGGTATGTGGATTGTAGAGAAGAAAGAGCCACCCAGATTTTCTCTGTGAATCTGTACACCTGGAAGAAGACGTAGGAAAGATGGCAACCATCTCCCAACCATACTCTGTCTCTTATAAATGTTTCATGCTGATGGCTGGAAATACAGATCAAAGACACTAAAATACACCTGGACTTTTCTTCACTGCAACAACTGCACATTTGCCTCCACCAGTTGAAGGATGCCGCAATGAAACATGCACAAAATAAAGAATACCCCTCACCCAAAACTTGAAAACACTGTGAAGTTTATGTTTCTGTAATACCTGTGTTCATAATTTACAGAGTTCCATGATCAGCAGGGTAACCTGGAATATGCAGACAGCTCGTTAGCACATTAGTTGTCATGGGGAATATAATTCTAGCTCCCATTTCTGGCAAATTAAATTTTATAATTAGTTCTGCTCTTCAACACATTATGTCCATCAGAATCAGATTATAATTTTATTTTGCATAGTCTTGTCAGTAGACCTCAACCATATAGAGAAAATTTGTGTAGAGAAAAATGTAGAGAAAATATTCCCCATAGAACACTGAACAATTTTGGAGAAATTGTCCATATGAAAGATTTTGACCCAGAGCTCTCACACTATGTAGTCTCTTACCAGAAATGTATCCTTCTCTTTTAATTTTTCTGGAGAGTACCATAAACTATGACATGGCTGCTCCTTACTTATAACAGGATCATTATTTTCTTAAATAATTATTTTCTTAAATAATAATTTCCTCTCACCGTCAATTTGTTTCTTGTTTCATGCTCCCTCTCTCTTTTTTTTTTTTTTTTAAAGGGAGATTTATTTGCAAATACAAGGTTTCCTCTCAGACCTATTAACTACTCCCACATTGCTCCTTGACTTTATATCTCAGCACGGGTCTTAATCTGACCTATAATACCATATCTTGCCAGTAAAGATAGGTGGCTAATAAGCTATAACAACCTAGATATTTTAAGAATTATGTATTGCTTCTGAAGAGATGTGACAAGAGAATATTTAATCACTGTAGCATTCTTGACATCCACTGGGCTAAATGTCTAAAACCCACCACTCAGAAATGCATTATTGCAAAAGAAAAAGGGAAATAAAAAAAGATTATTTGCCTTTTTCTTTGACTGCTGTGGAAACAGACACGCAGCTGTTCTTTTTCATTACTGCGTAGCAGATTGAGCACAGAATTCATTGTTGAGTAAAATAATTGCAGGAAAAAAGGAGAGATGAAGAGAGAAGAAAGACTTGCTTAATGAAGATAATTTGTTTGGAACTGAGGAATCTGTGATCCTTCCATCCATTCCCATTGTTCACTTGCACTATATTTGCTTCCCCATAGCTGAGAATAATCTTAAAGGCTTTTTTTTTTTTTCTTCATCAGAGAAAACTGAAATTTTTATTAATTTCACATTTATGGTGTGTATTCTTCGGTGCCCCCTCTCAGATGGCATTGGCAGGTTACTTGACTAGTAAGAAGCAATAGCTGACACAGAAATGGAGTGGGGGCAGGGCAGAGAATTGACTTTTTCAGTCCTTAACCATGCAACCACATCTGGAATTGTGGGATAGCTACAATAAATCCCATCTTCTTATCCTGCATATGAAATATAACTCAACTAATGACCATATGGAGCAGATTAAAGCAAGCAGTCTAATTTACTAAAGGCAGGGGCAAAAAAAGGAAATTTCTTGCTTAATTAACAAGGGCAGAAATACAGCAACAGACAGTATAACAGGAGGACCATATTTAAGGCAACTCCAATCAAATGTTTTAATGGCATATAAGACCCAAGGGAGATCTAAAAATGCCTGGCACTGCTAACGTACTTGTAACATGGTTTTGCTTTTTAAATCATTTTGGGGAACATTTTTGAAAACGATCAGTTATTAGGAATATCTTGGCTTTTCTGTCTGTCCAACTTGCAATGCCTACAAAGGGGACAACGTTTATGACTCTGTACAGTAATTACATAATTATGGCAAGGCAGAGTAAGATACACTCTCAAAAAATCAAGGCACCCTGACCTGGGTTGGAGGAAGACACCGCATGAGCTGAAGGACAAGGCAAATCCAGTGTCTGCTTGTTCCCAGTGATACTCAAGAAACATTATCTCACCTGGGACAGCAGTCTGTCATCATCTTAGCAGCTGTAAAAGCAACTTTCAAACATCATCCTTGGCCTGCGTGGGCGGTGCTCCATCATGTACTGCACGTCCTTGCTTTTGATTCCCTATCCAACCCAGGCAATTCCTTTGATTACCACTGCAGCCCTCAGAAGCCTTTTGTTTTCTCATATATTCAAATTAGTCCCATGGATGACTACTGCATGAAAGGCTATGGAGTGTGTTTCTCCTGTTAAAGCAATAGTTTTTAACTGATTCTTTTTCCACAGCTGCTGTGAACCTTGTGAAGTTCGCTGTACAAACACACAGGAAAAGGCATTTCTTTTTCAGGGAAAGCTTCTGTCTGAGAATCAAAGCAGGAGAAAAGTGATTTGTATAAACCTAGAGAGACAGTGAATATAATTTAAAGAAGTTAAAAAATTTTAAACTTGAAGGGCTTTTTGCTGCTTTTTTTCTTTATCAAAATAATGTAACAATGGGAAATTAGTGAAACCTGAAACATTTCAGATTTTTAATTTTGTTTTTACCTATGACCCTTGAATCTTTCAAAATGCAGGAAACAACAAACTGTATTTCTTTGTATTTCTGACAGCCTTTCTTCAGCCTCACTGCCATCCCGACTTCGAAACCATTTTCTGTGTTGCCACATATATGACACTGGATGGCTTGGATTATGTATAGCAAAATGTAATTAAAGATACATACTGCACAGGAGAGGTAGAGTCACCAAGGAAAAGAAGATTTGCCAACCCTGAAATGAGGATTAAGGAAGAAGGAGGTTTACAGAGACTTGAATAAATTAATTTTCCGAACAGCTTACATAGCAATTCAGTGACTTCTATTGTGCAGAGTGTAGTTAGCACCTTCCCTGACCTGAAATCAGGAAGAAAGGGTGTACTTGTGTGGAGTCAGATGAAAGAATATGTTATTGCAGAGTCAAAGAACAAATATCCTAGTCTTGAAAAGAAACGCTGATAGATTGTAGCCAAGGATTAAAGTGGCTATGTCCCCGAGGAAAAAACCATTCCACCTCATCCTTCAGGACTGTAGTTAAGTGACAATTAAATGGTCAATGAGATTATTTTCCCAAATCACATTGTTTCGCAGTGCTTGTTGGACTTTTCTTGCCTTGGACTCATGACGAACTAGATCCGGAAATAAGATTAGAAATATCACTCCAGTGTTATCTCTGAGCTGTTCTGTCTCAACTCTGAAACCAGCCTCAGTGGTTGCACAAAGAACAAAAAAAATCATTCTGTGTGAACATCTGTAACAGAAGAAAATTATTATTTAGGAGCTACGCTGGAATAGGAAGGTATGTTCTCTGTTATTCTCCAGTGTATGTGTCTGTCCATCAATTTGCATATTTTATACATCTTTTGAACTTCTGTGTTTGTGTTATGCTATAGACTTTGCCAGTAGGATAATGAAATATGTGCAAAGGCACAGAGGGAAAAATCACATCACTACAATGTGATGATTTTAATTATTTTAATGATTAATTATTTAAATCTCTGTTGCTTTACTTACAGTCATATTAGACCTGTAAACAAACAAACAAAAGCAGATATGACATGCTGATCAGAAGATTGTGTGGCAGTACAAACATTTACCCCAGCCCAGAAGCTACTGAGCAGATCATATATTACTGAGCAGCAAATACACAGAGCAAGGCACAAACCACCATAAAATTTTGATATCTGCAATGGGGAACACTGTATTTCCCTCTGAGGCCACAAAGACATTGCTCTTATCAAATGAATACATAATCTGCCACTGCTGCAGCACAAAAAGGACTCCCAAAGACAATTGAGCTGTGGTAGAACTTCAGGAACTTGAAACAGTGATGTGATTTACTGGAATCAACTTCATTTAGTTTTAATACTAAAGGATTATATCTTTTGCAGCCTTGTTTCTCCAGACAAGCACAGATCTGCTGCCAGCTCTGCCAGGAGGCTCTGCACACCCTCAGAGGGCTGACTCTTTCCAAAGCCTTTCTAGTGCTGCCTTCCCAAGAGCTGCCCAGCCCTTTCCTCAGCTGCTTTTGATCAGTGGGGAATAGCTGTCCCAGTGGGGTGGGTACAGAATTTCCTGCCAGTCACACGCAACAGTCCACAGTGGTTGTTCATGTGTTAAATACAAGCAATTTTGTGTTGCTTTGCTCCAGTGTCTCAATCACAGGCCAGGTGTGTTTTCCACACGGTGAAAATCCTTGCCTTGATTTCATAGGAACCCTATGTTGTAACACTGCTCTTCCTGAGTATGTTGAAGTTTATTTGTAGAGCCTAAGGAATGAAAAAGAAATAACTGCAGCCAGACTGAAGTTCAATGAAGCTTGCATTTTGTCCCCTCAATTCTGCGTGCATAAGTGATTGCCTTTTGAATAATGATTAAGGGTTTTTCAAATTCAGTGATTATTATGAGGGTTGAGCTTTCTTTCAACACACTGTAGGGAAAGTGAGAGCAATTCCCTCCAAACTTTGCCCGCTGCTGTACAGCCCACATGGGCTCATTTAATCTGATTCTAGAAACACAGGTCAGCGGAAGAGAGTAGATGATTTCTCCTTTTCCTTTTTTTTTTTTT
>VXAX01005620.1:1152475-1177709 GCA_013399835.1 Leptocoma aspasia | reverse complement strand
TTTTTTTTTTTTTTGCCTGAAGTTTGTAGTAGTGCTGATGGGACAGTAATGCAAAAATCCACAGATGAAAAAGCAATTGATTTAGCCAGAATTTCTGGTGGGGCCTGTGAGATAACCCCCCCTCAGCTTTGGCCCTCTGCCAAGAAATAGCACAGCACCTGGAGTTAGATCCTGCTGCTAGTGTATCTTCTGGGATGCTAGAGGCCCTGGGGAGTTTGGTGGTGCTCCCCAGACCTTGTACACTACCATTGGGCTCTTTTGCAGCTAGGGCTGAGGCTGCTCTGGTGTACCACTCACAACCCCAACCTTACAGAGCAAAAAGTCCCTGTCTAGAACCAAGAAACTTGGATCCTCCTGCTTTTGCCTGTCTAATTGGGAGAGTTACCCGGGGCAGCCTTGCATGCAACAAACCTTTCCAACACCTTTAATTTCTCCATTGGCAGTTTTATCCTGGCACATTGTCCTGTGGTCAAGCAGTTTAGAATGGGTAGCTTTAACCTGTGACACTGGTTTAAAGAGCATAAGTATGGACTATACTGGAAAATGCAATGTATCTTTGCTGAACTGAATAGCTTGGGTGTCTTGATAGTACAGGAGATCATTATGCCTGGCTTATCAGAATAATTATGTCACTCTCACTTTTCAGCCTTCTGATGTTTTCATTCTTGTGATGGAGTTTCTCACGCTGTTTTTTGTAAACATGCACATGTTTTTCTAACTGTCCTTTGTTTTTCATTCCTTCTCCTGGGAGGAGAAAGGTTTGATAGACTTTGTCATTAACCAGTGTCGTTGGAGAGGTGGTAGCTTCACCTTCCAATCGATAGTTGTTTCCAGAACCCTATATAATGGGAAAACCAAAATAAAGTTTCTCTCTTCTTTGCCTTCTCTCAGGTGTGGCTGCGTTTGTCTCTGCGTTTCGTGTTACTCGATAGAGTGACATAATTACACTATCAATGACCTTGACTAAGAAGGTCAGATCCTTTCTGCTTATCTCCCAATTTAGCATTATCTTTTTCATGCACCTTATGCTGGCACTTAAGCAATCCACACGATGCAATTAGCAGGGAATGGCCATGAGTTTTACCTTCAGAAGTAGGCAAAAAAGGTAGGATTTCTCTAGTACACTCTTGACTATTCACTAATTAGCTCCTGTTGTATCATTAACATCAGATACAGGTCTCAGGAAATGAAGGGTAGCTGACGCTAAAAACAGACCAGTCAACATTAATTCCCATGCAGCCAATGCTACCTGCAGAAGTTTCTGTCTGTTCTTATAATGATTTATCTTCTAAAGTGCTAATCATCTCAGGTGTTACAGAAACTATGAGGGGATTTTTAAAATATTACTATGGTTGTTGCTATTTTTTTTAACCCTCTACTATTAACTGTTAATTCACAATTCATACTCTAGAATGAGAATGCTAAGAACGTACTGTTTCAAAGAGCTTACTGATCATGTTGTACTTACTGATTTTTAGAGAAATTGTGTGGAAATGCTGGACTGTAATCATACCAAATGCTGTATAATACTGTGTGCTCTGAAACATCATGTACTACCTTGATCAAACCAGATCCTCACGATGGAGGTGTCTTTGTTTCAGTTCCTTTCTGTATAACAGAGATACTATCATCCTCTCAACTCATGAAAAGTGCAACGAAAATTAATTCATTTTTTCAATGCAGTCAGGTATTAGCGTAATGAGATTCTAGTCCTAACCCCCTCCCAACTTGCTGTAACAGCTGATTCCTTTCCCATTTACTTATTCCTATTTTGATCTTAGAAACCACCCTTTTAAAAAAGGCACGTGTTCAAAAGTCCTTACAAAAATTAAGAATAAAAGTGTTGTCCCATATTGAACAATTCTTTTATGCAGAATAAAGATTTCCACTTTCAGTTTAGTTAACCGTCTTTTGTGAATGAAATTACCATGTTATATCCATTTTAAATGGTCTGAAAACTTCCATGTTTTTTAAAAAACTTATTTTCTATTTTACAGCAAATTGTGTTAAATTCAGCTTCAGGGGGAAAAAAGCCCCACACCTGACAGATGCTAAAAATGGTCACAGCTGAGTAGGCAACCCTACTTGGTAATAGAAGAAAAGCCTCTGTGAATCAGTTCAGCTGGGAGATTTAAACAGGGTCTTGCTTCAGATGGAAGAAGCCTTTGGGGCTTGCTTTTGGGCATAGAAGGGTTTCTATTTTACCATTTGAGGGCTGCTGTGGCCTGACCAAAAGAAGGAAAGAAAAGGCTTGTTATTTTCTTCTTTCTCGTTGTCTGCAGGTGCAGTTGTACTATTTTTTTTCTATTTAATCTGTGGAGAAAAAGTCTGGCCAAGTAGAAGGGCTCTGGCATTTATTGTCCTGTGCTTGTTAAGTCCTGTAACAAATCTCAGGTGGAATGAAACAGAATAATCAGTCTTGGAAGAAATATGTCACCTTTTTTTCAGCTTGAAATGCCTGGAAAAAGTCAGGAGATAGTTTTAAGTTTGGTTTCAACTTACAATGAGATTATAGTTTAAATTTGTTTTCTCTTGTTTTTAATGGAAATTGAGATTTAGTATTGTTTCTTTAAGGGCTCTAATTACTGTCTTTACCAGCAACACATGGCTACATCCTGAGTTTTTAATTAACAATATATGCCAGCTGAAAGAGATCTCCCTTTTCTTCATTGCCTCATATCCTGTGCAGGAGAGGTGCCTTCTGGAGTTGTGTGGTCAGAGCAGGTACTTCTGTTCATATGTGTTTGTGCTCTCTGCCGGCGAGGTCCAAGGAGGAGATGTGGGAGAACTGGGAAGAAGCCCCCTATGACTCCTCTCAGCGTCCAGAAACCACAGTTCCAAGCAGCCAAGTGCTTTGTCTCCCTGCTTTCAAAGTGTTTCTTTCAAAGACTAAAGCAGCAAAGGTAAGTCTAGAGTGATGAAGAGAAAATAGCTTAATTAGCTGAGCAGAAAGGGAATAAGGGAGAGATGTTGAGTTTCGTTTTTCCTGGACTGGATTGTAACTGCAGCAAAATGACTACAGCAAATAGTCAGCCTTTCTGAAAGACAATTTTGCATTTATTTATCTGTATGAAATTGTTTTCATTTTGGAGCGTTTGCACAGTTGCCATGAAGGCTTGTGCTTATTTTCTGACTAGTTGTTAAATTGGTAGACTGGGGAGGTGTGAAATTTCATGCTATATTCTCAACTTGATCCATAATATTCCAGTTATCATAACACCTAATTAGAAAAATACAACATTAAAATGCCTTCTTATCTAGGAGGACTGAAACAAGAATACAAAAGCAAACTAGAAAAAAGCCAGTGAGAGGTGTTGTCCCTTAACATCCTAGCTCTACAAACTGCTTTTGAAATACAAGAGATAAATCTAGGTATTGGAAAGTCAGCTTAGAGAACAGCTGTGCATTAAGAGATGTCTAAGCTCCTTTCTCTGGAGAAGCAATTAGAAGCCTTTCCCATGCAGTTAATACTATTAATATAGCTATAGTAGATTTCAAAGTCTGGGTCTAGAAAAAGAAGTGCTTTGTGTCTACGCAGCTACTTGTTGATCAAACAAATATTCCCTAGACAAAGTAGTGGGGAACTAATGTGTTTTGGATCCCAGGTGTTTTAACTGTTCTTGTACTCTACGATGCTAAGGAATGAGAAGATGGCTCTTCTTTGATTCAGTTGTGTACCTATACAAAATATGTTTGCTATGTAGAGTGTATATATGTGTAGATTCTTGTACTTATTTGTCTGCACCTATAGACACAATATTCAAGCAACCTCTTTGCCCCAGGGTCTCCTTATCTAACTTGTCACTCCTTCCAGCAGAAGAGCTCTCCCAGCATTCAGGGCTCTGATGGATTTCTTTTTCCTTCCATGCTTCATTTGTTCTCCTTCCCCAGGGTGTATGCAGCGGGTGAGGAAGTCTAAAATGAAGGATGTGCATGGCTTTCTGAACATGCTTGTGCAGAAAACTGACAATGAGAGGATGCTTGCTAGTCTCTCTAAAACTTCCTACTTACTGTTCTGTATTTCAGATGTGCAACGCTACTACCTATTAAACTTTGCTTTACAGATAGATTGTTTTGAGTAATGAAACTTCCTATTCCTTAGATTATTTAGATTTAATTAATTCATTTAGATCAGGTAAATGAAGTATATAGATCACACCTAGGCTAAAAAAGGTGTTTTCTGCTGGGATATGTGTATCATATGATAGTGACATAAATTCTTATTTAGCAGATTCCATTTCTAGTAATGAAGGGGTCACTATTATCTATTATCCCTTTTTGGGAAGTTATGGCTTTCTTCCAAGATTATTTCTGGGGAGATATTGTGAAATACAACTTACTGCCAAAGCAAAAAAAGAAGTTACAGAACACATGCAAAGAGTTCCTCTGTTTTAGTGTTCACTGGAAGGTGGCACCTTTTTTCTTTCCAAGGACAGATGAGGTCCAAGAAGTGAGCAAATTAAGTGTCACAGTGCATGTCTTCCTATATTCTGCCAAGGAGTCCTCAGAACTCAGAATTACTATATTGCTGTGCTGCTGTTGCTCAAAGGCAAGGTTGCACTAGACCCTACTAGGCAGGGAAGCTGGATTTTTTTTTCCCTAGTGGCTTAAATTTTAGCTTATGAGTGCTGTAGAAAATACTAACTCATTTAAAAATTCTGGGCAACTTACTGTGTATGATTTTACCCACTTGCACCTGTTGTGCTACACTCTACTTTCCACAAAAGAGTTTCTTCAGCCTAACAGATTGATTGACAATTAAATATATACATATTTAAGTAAGGATAATTATTTGGTCTCACTATTTAAAGGTGACTTTCATGAGATGATAACTCCATTGGAAAGAAAAGATAGAGTTAAAAAAAAAGACCAGTTGTTTTATTGTCTTCATTTGAAGCCTGTGGATCCACAGTCAGAAACAAAAAAATAAACCAATATATCATGAGAGAGGTACCGAGGGACAGATTACTTCAGCGTTCCTGAAAATGGAAGGTTTGCCACAGGAATCCAAGGGGTCACTGATGTCAGCAAACTTGCCTCTCAGCTCCTTCAGAGCACAGGGAATGTAAGCTGGGGACAGACATTTTCTCTGCTGCCAAGTTGCTCTTCTGAAGGCTGGAAGAGAATTTAGGTAGAAACTAAGCAGCAAACATGAGATTTTTCCTACCAGGTGGCCGGGCATTTTGATGATGCTGGCTCTAAAAATCAAAGTCTTTGTTTCAGGTGTTAAACGGTGCATAAAACTGAGTATCAAATATCTGTCTGTGGTAGTGACCTGTTAGCGTAATACGTGAGAAGATATTCTTCCTGTAGCCACAGGAAAAGAAGAAAATCAAGTGTTAGAAAGTGCTAGACTTGAATTATGCCTGTGAAGGTCTTTTGTGTATTCTGTATAGTAAGAGCAAGAGTCTTTTGCCAGTCTTAATGTAAAATTTTGACTTGGAGTGAATGTAAGTGATTCTTGGGAGACCCTCTCTGCAATAGGTTAAAGCTTTTCTTTAGACTCCGCTTAGATGTTTTTTCTTTTGACTTGCTAAGTGAACATAGAAAGATTTAAGCATTAAAAATAGCATCTTGTTATCAACTAGACTTAATTGGTACAATTAATGAGCTCAGTGGTGCTCTCTAGGTTTTTACATTGTGAAAATTTTTCCATTTGGTGATAGATCTGTGTTTTTCTGGGGTTTTCTCATTTCCATCTCCTTTCTCCTGCAGAAAACATAGGTTGCTTTCCCTCCTAGCCCCCTGCCTGTTACTTATTAAATGCAACATGAAAAATGAGTCGCATAAAGGTCGAAGTATTCTGAGTAATCAAGGAAGCTAATTATGAATTTTTGTATTTACTTACAAGAGCAATTAGTCATCAGAACAAAAATGCATGGAGAAAAAAATTGGTTTTCCTTCATTTGACATGTTTACATCTGGATATATGCTTTACTGTTCAAGCAAGAGTTCATTTTAATGTAGACATTTCTAGATTAGATTTTAATCTAGTCTAGTAAAGTAAGTGAGCTCATATAAGGCATTTATAATAACACCACTTAGGTAGTGAATTTAGACCTATCAATAGTAACATTTTGCTCTTTGATTAGTGAAGGTAATCACCAGATTGCACTCTTGGAGAAGGATTGCATGTTGTTTCCTCTTCTAGTGGAAGTAGTTGTCAGAAAGGTGTAGTCATCTACTGTGGTCAGTAAAAACTCATAAAAACAATTATCTGTACTCAAGATTGAACAGGAAAGAGTATCATAGGAGGTGGCTTTGGCTAACACACGAGGCTTTCCTGAGCTTGGGAACTAAAGGCTTTGTAACAAACTCTGAATTATGTTTTGCTGTTCAGAAAGGATAATTTAATTGATATATTTTTCTATTCCTGGGCTGTATCGGGGCAATTTTTTTTTTTTTATTGTTATGAAATCCTGTTCATCAGTGAGTATCTGATGGCTAAGATGGGGTGATGGGCATTTAAAAGATATTTGGTGTTTGTCCCTGTGGAATGAGATGCAAAATCTCCTTTGTGTTATGTCAGCACTGCCACATGTCACATTGTCACTGCACTATTTCATGTGCTGTTGACCTCTCTGAGAGCAGGCAGAGGAGATTGAGTGTTAAAATTCCCCACGTCCTTCGGTCTGTGCCAGTGCTGTGACAGCTTTGTGGAGAGGGAGGACTTGGGGAGTAGATCTTGAGCTACAGGATGTGAAAATGATTTAGTTTTCTTTTGTGTAGATAAAATGTGAAATTTCTCTGCACATTTCTATCCAGCAATGCAGCCAGGCTCTGGGTGATTATTTTTTGTGGTTATTTTCTATACTGAATACCACCTGCTACTGAATGAACTGTATTAAGGAAATTTTTGGTTTATCATGTGTTTAGCTGATAGCATCTATAGTTAGAGGTGACATGGTTCTTTACTGACTGGTAGACTAATTTCTCAATGTATCAGGTGAAATAAGTCCAAGCCATGTAAATGCATACTCATGAGAGCTGGAAAAAAGTGGCTACTCCTGTATGATAGGCTGGAACAGACTTGGGAAGAAGATGAGTGTACTTTTGCAGAAGGGATGTAGCAGGTGCCTAGAGCACTTATTCCTTTTTGATATGGTACCCTGCAGCAGAGAATTACCTCAAGCACTACCTAGGTTCCCACTGATGATGCAGCTTGCCACTGGACCCAAGCATTTCTTACAAACCCTGCTCTTCCTTGTCCCATGCATCTCTGTTGCAGACATGAAGCACCATCCAAACCAAATCCTCCCAGCTTTGGTCTCTAATACAAACATGATTTCTGTAAAGCAAACAAAAACTTAAGCTTCTGTAAACATTGCTAATGGGTGGTATCAGAATTAGCTATGTGTGGGTACAGTGATTACAGGAAGAAGAAAGAAATGCTGTAGCCTTGCATCTTCTGTGTCCAGCCTCCTCCCATGCAGACACTCCCTTGCAGCCTCCCAGCACCTTGTGCTGACAGTCTGTCTGCCAGTGTCTGTCTGCATCTCTTTCAAGGTGCCTCGTGTTGCTGGAGATCTGAGGGACAGCCTCTGGCTATGCCAGGGGTCATGCTTGAGGCAGAGCTGTTGTACAGTCTCCAAGCTTGGTCTCTGGGAGAGCCCTGGGGAAGTCTGGTGTGGTAAAGATGTAGTTTTAATTTATTTTTTTAACCTCCTTGGAGAGTGCTGGGAGTCAGCTTGCTCTGGAAAGTCCATGAATTACTTATATTGCTAAAGAGGAGGCTTCTGCTCAAAATATGAGGCTTACCGTGATGTTCCCAGGCTGCTCTTGGGTAAGTCCAGAGTCAGGCAGCTCAGGATGGCTTACCCAGAGCTTGCTCTTGTGGATCAGTACTTGATCCAACCCTCTGCATCTGACAGTACGGTTGTTCACTTTGGTTTTCCCTACCAAACTGCCTTGTGGTGGTGTCATACGGAGGTGGAGGAAGCACATCCAGAATTACCTATTGTTAGTGGGCACAGGGACTTCCAGACCTCTTATGTCTCCTTTTGGTAGATGAAAAAGAAACTGCTCAGTGGTTTTCAATAAACAAAAATGAGCTGAGAAAAAAACAAATTAGGCTCAATTTCTTGTCTTCCGGCTCCTAGTAACACTTTCAGTGTTTTTGTACTGTTACTTTAACTTGTCCAGTCTGTGTGATGGAGTATTTCCAGCCCATGAGCGTGGGACCACCTCAGTTAGTAACATGGTGATCTAAACCTTGGCTGATTTTTTTTCTTTTATGCCATTTCCTACCCAAAAAGAGTAAAACCAGAGGAATTTTTACTTTTTACTGCTCCTTTAATTCGATCAATGCAAAATTGCCTGTCACAGAGATATTTTTAAACATGAGGCAGTATCTTTGCCCAACTATAAACAGAGGTATGAGTACCCCTAGTCCGTGAAAACCACTGCAAGTTCAGACCTCTGGACCCTTTTTTGTGCTTGTAACCACAAATCACCTTGCAGCCATCTGCACCCATCAGCTCATTTTTCTAAGTATAAAGTGGAGTGTAAATGGGTTAAGTGAGATACAGGCCCATCTTCCTATGTCCTTGAAATAACAATAGAAGCAGTTGACTGCATTTTCTGTGGATATACTTGGTCTCATTTTCTCTATTGGCAATTGCTGCTCTGCTTTGCTAAAAAGATGAAGTACAAAAATGCTCTGTCAAGTGTCATCTGATTTACAATGGGTAGTTTGTGAACGAAGACAAACTGTGGGCTTTATGAAAAGGAGAATATTGAGTAGAATAAATCCCAAGGATACGCATTCACTTGTTTTGTGAGTTTTATATCTAAATCATAAATAAGGCATAGCAATTTAAATCTCTCTTCTGAATTAATTTGATATGGCTCTGAAACAGTACTGATAGTTATGATCTTGTTCTTTCCCTTCAGTGCCTACATGAGCACTGTCTTTATTGCCCTTTGTGCTGTGCAGTTATCTAGTGGCATTAATTGCTGCACTTTTAAAATAGTTTAGCATGATTTCACATGTCCTGTGATTTGCTTATGTGGTAAATCCATACACAGCTATAAGAAATACCTGAGTCTGTTTATGAGCCCCTAAGTGCACATGGCTATTGACAGTGTATTTTAATGCAGCTATTAGTGTTTTTGTTTATTCTATTACATTGTCATTAGGTTCCACAATTAATTTTAATTATTACTAACCTAACATTAACTTTCTAAATACCTCAGGTATTCACAATAAATACACATGGATGGATAGCAATCTGGAAGAAAATTAAGGCTTGAGAGGAATTATGGAAACATCTTTTCCCCCTTCCCCCCTTTTTTTAACGCTAATATGTGTGCAGCATTTTACTGTTTAACAGACATGCAGATGAAAAAGAAAATCCTGGCACAAGGTACAGCCTTGCTCATCATGAGCTGGCATCTGCCAGATTTTTTTTTTAAATGTGGACAAAACAGTAGATAGAAGCAGCCGCTATTTAAGATTATTTGAAGTTAGCTGAGCAATAAAGTTCCCAGGGAAAGGAGTGATGTTAAGTTCTAAGGAATATATGGCTGGTACTTGAACTTTGCTAATGAAGCAGTTGTCTAAAGTGTGGAGGCCGACACTAAAGCACAAGAAAATTGGCAAAGAAGATGGAAACAAAAACCAAGGCATTTAGCACAGCTCCTGTATTTGTAAGTCAGAATACAAAGCAGCTCCTACTTTGCTCAGGAATGGGAGGAGATACCAGGGCTTTGTTTTTTCTGCAGTTATGCCTGCTCATTCCAGGCAGGCATAAAGGATGTTTCAATGGGCTGGGCTGAAGGGGAGTTGATAAGGGTAGAAATCATGCAGACTCTGAAACAACCATCACCTCCCGGGACCTGCAGCAGAAGCCAAGGGCAGGTTTGTCTCTGAAAACCTCAAATGTCAGGGAAAACTGAAGGAAGGATGTTATCTCTCTTGCTCCTTCTAAGCACCAGCTGAGTCAGTCCAACTGGCACAGTATTGAAGGCTCTGAGAATAATCTCAGTTGTTTAAGTTATTCTTGTATTGACTGAGGAAGCATATGTATAATGTAATCATGCTGATGATTTAAAAAAAGGAGAAGATGAAACACCATTCTGAGCATTCTTGGTAAAAAAAAATCTGCAATATCTTTCTTAATTTCCTCACGCTTCTTAATTTGCATGTCAAATAAAACCTCCCTGACTGATTGTGATGACACTGCAAGCGTTTAGCTCTGAAGACAATCAGTGTAAATTGTCACACGTTATCAGATAACCAGTGACAAACGACCGAACCAGGTGCTTCACAGTCTAATGTGTAATGATTTTTCTCATGAAATTAAGAAAAATCGAGATCACCACAAAACTGTGCCTTTTGTTTGCAAACACATTATGTGCAGTGCTGGAAAATGAGACTCAGGTCAAGGAATGTGACTGAGCTTCCTTTTCCCTCTGTCCCTAAGGCCTATTTAGCCTTGAGACATTTACCATATGCCAGAGATTATTTTAACCATGAGGGCTCCATATCTTTATGGATATGGAGCTACCACTGGGCTTTCACTATTACTGGACTTTGAAGGTTACTTTTCTCAACCAGTCAAAGAATCATGCTGATATTGCAGACACGTCAATCCTGATCTTAGCATTGTTTTTCCTTTTCTTTTTCTCCATGAATAAATTTAAGTATATGCGAACAGCCATTTGTTACCTTGCAGTGTGAACTTGACGCAGAGAGAGCAGAGTGTGTGCATGTATATATTGCCTGGCAGGGGGTATGTCTTCCTCCAAACTATGGGAAATGTAGATATTGCATTTCCATATTAGGCACATTGAGCTCAGTCAGTTATCCTACTTGGTGAGGTGAAGCGATCCATACTAAAGGTATTTTTCAGCAATATCTTCGAAAATGTCATAGAAACCACCTCTTTTATTGATGGCAATTATTTTTCCCAGTGGAATGACATCCCGGTCTTATATGACAAAACAATAGGAAGGTGCAAAATTGGCCTTGTCAACTCTGATAGACTTGATTGAATGCACGATAACAAAGAATAACTTAATATATATGCTTTCTTTTGCTAGGATATTTTTTTTTTTATATCATAAGACATAATTTCACTTTCTCTACATTGTGGTTAGCAGAAAGAGGGAAATGTCTCAGACACACGATGCTATTATTAGATGTTACCTATAAACATGGGTTTGCATTAGTTTGATATGCTGATATAGCATTTGTTAGAAATTTTTTTTTCTCCTAAGAAAGACATGGTCAGAAGGAACTTATTTTTCATAAATGAGATTTGTGGGAGCATGTTGCATGTCATTTAACAAGGAAAGAGAAGATGAAAGGTCATGTACAAGTTTTTTACCTCATTTGAAAGGGAAGCTTGAACTGGTTAAGGCCCTTGCTTAAGGTTTGGTAACAAAAAAAACTACCAGAGAATAAGAATTTTTCTCTGGCCTGTTCCCAGGATTTTCTGAACGGCCTCCTTGTCTTGTTCTTCACTTGTCTGAGTGTGGGGTCGCTTCCCATGGTTGGAGGGCTCATGGAGAGCCCGTCACACGAGGCAGGAGTGTTCCTCAGCCATCCAGCTTTAGTACTCAGAGGGCCTTGTGGCCTTTATCCCTTAGCTGCAAAGGGGCCAGGGAACAACTGAAAAATAATGTAAAATGTTTGCCAACACACTGCTGTCATTGTGTGAATAGAATGCTGACCTTCATGTTGCCTGTACACCTCTTCTCCCTGTTGATAAGAAATTATTTGGGTGCTAGTAACTTATTGGCTGACTGGTGTGAGAGCATTGCTTAACAGCTCCTACCGACAAATGCTGGATTTTTGCCTTTTGTTTGGATGCAAATACACTTGAAACACTGTGGAGGACCACTGTGAAATTTTGTTTTGCGGGCTTGCCTCAGGTGCTGCCTTCAACCTGTGCCTCAGGGTGAAGGAAGAAGCAGGACAGTGACAAACTGGGCTCAGACACCCTGTATCAGATGGGTGCTTAGAGGAGAAGGCAAGCCCTGAGAATCCATCTGGGCAAAGCAGCCCTCCAGCCCCTCAGGCTGAGCAGGACCCTTGTCTCCTTTCCCCCCTGTGCACTCAGCCTGGCCTCTCCCACGGGGATGGGAGGCGCTCCAGCCAAAGGGATGGTGTTCACCTTCCCGGCAGGTGGACAAACTTGAATGTCTGGTTCTGCCCTGGTTCACACGGTCTGTTCCCTAAAGAGATCAAAGAGTCTTTATTTCTGGCACAAGACTTGATACAGATTCCTGTGGCTGTATGTAAGCAGGCCATGGATGCACTCTGACCACCTCAATAACCCCAGATCCCACCAAAATGTCAACACTCCCCACTGTACCTTTTGGGAAAACGGTCTTTTATCTAGGAGACCAACTTTCTCTACCAATTAGTTTGTAATGATCAAAGACGTCAACTTCTCTTGAATATTTGTTATTTTTGAGGTTTTCTGGATTAAGTAATCTCAGATTTTCAGGCATCCATGTGAAATAGTTGTGAAACAAGATGATCAACTGACTCATTTAATGTTATGCCATGAAGCATGGCTTGATCCAGCTTTGCGTTTCAGCTGTGTCTAGCTGCAGTTATAACTGAGTGGTGAATCACTACCCCTTGGTCACCAACCCTTCTGGTGTTGCTTGGGATCTGTGACTAGAAAAAAAAGGTTTGTCAAAGTTAGAAATTACCTGTTTCTTGGTCCTAATCTGTTGTAGTTAATTATCTGTGTGCCCACCATTCAAAAGTTCAAATAGTTTTATTTGTTCGTTTTTCTTACTTTCCTAAGGATTTTTGCCAGCTTGTGAAGAGGCTGGTTAGTTCACAGCCTATCCCCCACAGCTCTCTACCACATCACAAGCTCTGTCACATGTTAGGGTGACTGGCACTGAGTCATACTTTCTTTTACTCTACCTGTACTGTATTTTTTCTTCCACAATCAACTTTACTCATATTCTTTCCTGCCTCTTCTTTATTCAAGTAATAATTCACATGCTAATGGGATTTTGTTTGAGCCTGTTTATAGAAGAGTCGCTCTTAGCTGAAGTTTGTCTATGCTTTCCATTGTAAAGATCAGTTTAGATTTGACGTTTTTTTGGGGTTTTTTTCCAATAACTGACATGGGTAGTGAGCAAGCAGTGTGCTTCTCAAAATCCCTTGTGAAAAACTGAGTAGGATGCCTGTACTATTTGCAGTAGTTTACCAGAGATAAAAGCAATGTTAGAGCTCTCATGCTGAAACCATTGTTCTCTCCTTTTCCTCATGATTTTATCTGCCTATCCCCCTTTGACAGGAGTTGATTTGACATCTTAGAGGGTCCACAGACATTTGTCTGTCATGGTAAAGATGCTCCAGAGTGCTGCAGGGCTTGCAGAGTAGCCAGGGTGCCCAGCACCACCATCTCAGGATTTCCACCTGTGTCTGAATGCTCACTGTATTCAGCATTCAGGCCTCAGTTGGGCATCCAGGCTCCTTTGAAAAAAGGTTAAGAAAGTTAGAGAAAGGGATCCTCTTAAACCAGGAAAGCCCATATTGCTTCTAACAGCTAGGAAGTGAATGTTAAAAGAAAGAACTGGAATTTATGTATTTGCCAGCCTCCTCTTCCTTTGGAGTCCAAAGTGTGATCCTTTTCTGGGTGTTTATTCCAAAACGTGGCAATAGTTACATACATCTGTGAATGGCCCTGCTTCAAGCAGGGTTTGTACCAGGTGTCTTTCTGAGATCACTTCTGACCTAAACAATTCCTGCCCAGGGAGAACTGGGTGGGGGGGACACAGAACAGCACTGCCTTGTTTCCAGCAGCTTGTGATTAAAGCAGCAGCATGTGAGAGACCCAAGTTCATGTTCCTGTCCTGCCTGTTTCACAAAAACATGAATCCCTCTGTCCCTCAAGGGGTTATCCTGACAAACAGGTTAATAGATACTCTGGAGGGCTCAGGTCTCCTTTGGTTTCTTTGTCTGGAGGAGTTTACCTTGAGAAAGAGACAACTGGATGTTTGCTCCATAGGTTGCTGCAATTCCCTGCAGATGCAAAAGACTGGGTCAATAAATGTGGAGTTACTCATGAAGTTATTCTTCACAGGGAAGAATAGAAAATAGCTTTCTGGTTAGTCTTCTTAGCTGAGTCAGACAGCTGGGTTGAGGGGATCTAAATGTGGTTCTCTGGCTTCACTGCACTAGTAGATGTTTTAGTACTTGCTATGCCTTCAAAAGTTTTCTAGTTCTTTGGGGAACTGTATATCAATGTCAAAACCATATCTACAAACTATGGTAGCAGCCAGCCCAGTACTGAGGGATAGCAGCAATCCCTGAAAGAAGCTAAAAGGTGCCCTCCTTTTTCCTGGCAAATCTCACCCTTGGCATGACCACCATGAGGTCCCAGAGGCTTTCTGCCTGTTTTTGTTTTGGTTTGTTTTTTTTTTTTCTTCAAGAAAGTAAGCCTGACTCTACCATATCAGGAGACTTCCTTCTATAAATACTGCAATTATGGATACAAATGTGTTTTACAACCAGTGCTGAACATAATCTTTTCTTTACCTACTGGGTAAATACTAGAATCTGCGTTCCTAGAAACTCAGTATGCTGTAGTAGGTAAGAGCATATCCCCACAATATGGGAAGACTGATCCAAATAATTCTATGTAAAACTCTGAACTTCTAGACATGTGCATACATAAAATTGTATTGATATAATGGGTTTTCTACTCAAAGGAAAATGTTTGGTTTGGATTTTTTTTTCCTCTGGTTTGCAGAAGTAAAATATTTCAGTATGCATTAAGAAGTATGCGCTTTAATTGCAAGTCAATTTACTAGTTTATATGAAATGTACAACCAGTATTTTCAGGCATTACATTAGAATAAAAAGAACTCTTCTGCAAGAACAGCTTCAGCCCTCAGCCCAACTCACATGCTTAGCTAGATTAATATGAGTGGAATTGAAGGAAGTGAGTCTGGATCAAGTCCAAGTCAAAATTAGACTGCAGTGAACCCAACATTGAACTCAAAGGTAATTTTCCAATTGATTTTGTTAGACACAGGATGTTAGAGCCAAGAAAGATGCTGAAAAACCCGGCATTTCTGTTAATAGTGCTGTGTTGAGGATATATCTGCTTCAGATTTTGCCACCTATTTTCTGTGTGGGGCACGGGGAAGGTGCAGGCATCAGGCTGGGAGAAAAATTCTTGGACCCAGGATTTAAGGCCTGAAACTCTAAGGCAGCATCCTCTTAGTAGGCTAGTTATGGAATTCAAGACTGCAGAGCCAAACTGGCTGTTCTAGGAATACACTGTTAAATACCTGATCACTCTTCTGATGCAACAACCTAGGTCCTTCTACACTAGAGCACATCCAGTGGCATTATTTCCCTTGCTGTGTAGAGAACCTGCGGAGTCCTTTTAGATAATTGGGTTGCTGGGCTTTTTCACACTAATTAAACAGAAAATGTTTTGAAGTGAAGTCAGTCACTCTCCCTGGCACGTTGCCATGTGGAATGGTGCAGGGGCAGATGCACTCACAGCTCTCTTCACCGGCTACCGCGCACAGAAATTGGTAGGAAAAAGCCTCAGTGGAAAATGGCCAGTTGTGTGGAGATGTGAGAAATAGCAACATTTAGACCAATAAAAATCAACAGTGTGATTATTATATGCAGCTGTAATTATTTTCCACTAAAGGAGGTGCGGGAGGAGTACAAAGCCCGTGGTTGCTGTCGCTAGCAGCCTGCCTAGCAGAACGCCTGCCTCCTCCTCACTGCCTCTCACAGACACACATCAAACAATTGCATTAGCACTTCTGCTGCCTTTCTTCTCCCACCCACTTTCTTCACACTATTTAAGAGCTAAAGCAGAGTGGTGTTGATAGTTGAGCCTAACAGTAAGTTTTGTTTGAACACAGCTTATCCTATCAATGATAATTCAGGAATTTCTGCACGCGTTTTGAAGGCAAGTTTAAGTAACGTTTAAAGATGCGTTTCTCGGTTTGCAAGTAGTAAATAGTTTGTTCTGTTTAGTGCTTCTGAAAGCGTGTCCTTGTGAAAAAGCTTGCTTTGGGAAGTTGGAATAGGATAAAATTCTGCCTCTAATCACAGAGATGGGCTGTATGTGTTTGTGGATTTAGAACAGGTAGAGTTATAAAAGACATTTTTATGTATTTTATGCCTTTTTTAAAATTAAAAGGCCACCATTACAGAAGAACAAATTTTAATACTTCATCTTTATTGCCACATTTACTACTGTGGGAGCAATTTTAAGGAATGGCAGTTCAGTAACTCTAGGTGCTTTCTGCAGACAACTGCTTTTTTTTTTTTTCCTTGACGTGTTTTTAACAGTTTTTGGATCAGGCCCCAAATATGTGTAATTAGCTTTTTATAAAAGCTATTAGAGGGTAATTGTCCTCCCATCTGGATTTTATGTTCTGGCTATTAATGCTACAGATGCTTTAAAATATACAGCTCCAAGCCCTGCTCTGATCCTATTAGCTAAGGCCTAAATTCCATTTTATTTTTGAAGAGGCGTGGAGAAATTCTTGGGATTTTAAAAATGCACTCACCTTACATAGGGGATGTGTTTAATACTGTGGTTATGGATAATTCACCTAGTGATATGACTCCACTGCTGGTACTACTAAAATTATTAGGACATTTGTCATCAAGTTCAGCATATACAAGTTTGTGTTCTTCACTTAGGTATTAGGAAAATACATGCACATTTGCTTATCAGCTTTCATGGCAAGCTTTCTCTTTGACTAAATCAGTGTATCTTCTACAAGGGTTCAAGTGTTGTGGTCTTACATAATCAGATGATGATCGTAATTTCTAAACAAAATCTGTGGGCATAATTTGGTATTTTGAGCGGTCCCACTTTTGCAAGAAGAAATACAGACTCAAAGTGTAGTCTTGAAAAGAACATTCATTTCAGATGGAATATTTGTGGAAGTCTGTGGGAGTTAGTATCCAATTTCTGCTATTTTAATAGGATTTAGGTCCCTAGCCCTATATAGTCTCCAGAATCTCTGACTTATTTATTCCCCAAGATTTGCAATGAAGACCAGAATCCTGCTGGGCTAAACCACAGACCCAGTCACAATTTCTGCCTGAAAGAATCCTCTATATATAACTTCAAACATAGGATCTGGTCAAAGTGCAGAAACCACAGGTTTGTGTAAAAATGTCCTATACCTACATTACAGAAAAAAATATTTGGTCCTTCTTTAGTGTGGTTTTTTTTTTTTAAGCATTTAATGAATGGAGTTATCGAATACATTTTTTTTCAAAGATTAATTCAGTATCTTGGAATTAATTAAAGGACGTGATTCCTCAGGTTTCATGGCAGGTATACAAATGTTTACTGAAGAGAGAAGCATTTAGGGACATAAATCCATGCTGCTTGTTGAGGCATAACTTAGTGTTGCCCTTGGGAGGGAAAAACACACTGCACTTCTGTGTGTGTCTTAATGAACACATATTTAATATACTGGCATGTTTTACTTGCTGCAACACTCAGGTTTTCGTTTTCCATTTTTATTTAATGTCAGCTCCAATAGCATTAAAATGTCTATGGTCTAGGTAGTGATGTGTTAAAGTAATCTGAAAAACTGAACACTAAATAGAGCCAGTAAGAAATATCTGTGTTTATTTAATTCAACTGTTCTCTACATGTATCTCAGAAGGATCCTATTTATTGTCTGTATATGGTTCGAAGATTGTCATGATAAATATAAAAGTATACTCAGGGAAGGGTAAATAGGGACATGAAAGTCAGAAAATGTTGTGATGTGTGAATTATTGTCACTATATATTAGTGAAATAAGTTTTGTGTTTTAAACAGTTTTTCTTAATTATTTGCTTGTGAAGGGTATCTATTTGGTAATGTTTGGGCACTACTGAACTCCACCAATTTCTGGTACAGATCTACACCCATCCTCTAAGCTTCTGCATTTGCTAAAGCTTTTGAAATCCACACTACTGAAAATGTGTCTGTTTAATGGCAGTTATCACACTTATGTGATTATAAATAGCATAAATTAAGAAATTACCCAGGGTGATGTTAACAGACCTTTCTGCCATCGTCCTTCAGGTCATTTAAACCAATCACCAAATGAAAAGAAACTTCCAAAGGAGAAGTGCAGTAGGGAGCTGCTGCCTTTTGCTGGACACCACTCTTGTCTTGTTAACACAGACCGGCTTTTCCAGATGCATGTTTCCTAGGAAGGGATATGTGTTTTAGGGACCTGAGCCAGAATATGAGCCTGTTCAAATATTCAGTGCATGAGGCAACACTCAGCATTTCTATATTTGGGAAGTGTGCTGATTTCTTTTTTTTTCTCATACTATGGTAGTGCTATACATCTACGGGTGCTTGTGAAGTTCATGAAAATAATACTGTGTAATAACAGAGTAATAAATATCCTTTAGGACGTAAGACAAAGCCTAATAAATTCATTAAGCAGGCTAGATTTCCAGCCCCTAGCAGCAGACCTTGCACTTAAATCAAAATCACAACATGCTTTCGTCTGTCTTTGATAGAGACTTGGAAACACACTTTAAAATGAGATGTCTGAATAAAGAAAATTCCCTTGCTGTCTTAAATACTAAGTATGAAGCTAGGCATGATAGACATGAATGTGGAAATGGAGGCATCTTAGCATGTCTTTGTGTCTCAGTTTGATTGCACATTGTGAGGCCTGGTGGCTCGATGCCTTTTCTCCTTGAGCCTTGTGATCACACCAGCCAGTGCAGTGGCTGATGAAGCAAACCCATCCCTGCTGTAATACAAACCTGAATTGAAATGCAAGGCACTAACCTGTTTTAGACTTTGGTGCCGATTTGGAAATTTCCATGCAAATGCTGCTGTGTAAAAATGCAATCTCACATTTACATAGACCTGCCTCAGAAAGCATTGTGCGTGGCAGCAAATACCACGAAAGGGTGGTGCTGTGGAAAGGGCAATGAGGTCAGGCTGAGAAAGTGTGGTGAGTTTTTTTTGTTTGTTTATTTGTCTGTTTTTTCTCTAGCCTCAGTTCAGCAAGGGACAGCCAATGCAATACTCTCAGTTCTTGCAGTCCGCTAAGTCAGTTCTCTAGCTGCAGTGTCAGACAGGGCACAGGAATGTGCACACTGATTATTCAGACACACCATAGTGCAATCGTTCATAGATGGACTGCTTGCTGGATAAAAACATTCAAAGTTCTAGTTAAGTCTAAAGTGCCCTGATTTTAATTTGGGCATATGTTTACTGTTGTATTGCCATTTGAGGTCTGCCACAGGTTGGTTTGTGTGCCTACTAAAGATGTAAAAACTGTGTTTTTTCCTGTGCTTGGGGAAATATGGAGCTGGTGTTTTATGCAGAGACCAAATCCTTTTTTCTCCCTGAAAAAGCAATGGTGACCATTCAAGTTCAGCTTTCCAAATTCTTGCTGATGTGACCACTGCATGGTAGAACCCAGAAGTTATTGCATATTTATTTCTAGTCTGTATTTTAGGTAGATTCCTATTCCTGAATACCAAGTTGAAAGGCTGTGTGGAAGAACATCAGTAACTGAATGAGCTTACACATCTTTCTGGGTGTTGCCAAGATGCTGGTTATCAATCATAAAAGCCAGTCAAATAATACAGAATTCATGACATATTCTTCTGACTTTGGCATTAATTCTTATTCTTTGACCAATACTTGAATGCTATCTGGATCTTCTTACTAGGAGACAATTTTATTTTTTTTTAATTTACCAAGCTAAAGGCATAGATGAACAAATGTTTTCTCTTCTGTGAAGTCTGTGCAAGTTGATAGGCACATGAGGAATATGGGCATTTCAGGAGAGAAGTTAAAAGTAAGCAGTAGAAGTGAAAAGGAGAATTTGGGAAGGTAGTGCTGGAAAGCTGGCTTTGCTCTGCATGGGTGAATGGTATTGAGAAAATCCTGTGGTATGTAGTGTCTGTAACAGCTGGAACAATAGGCTAAGGGCCCTGTAGCCTTTCCAGTAACTGGTCTTTTAGGTGTTATTCTACATAGTATACGTGTGCACCTTTATATGGTTTGGTGTATTAATGTTTACAGCTGGATGTTCTATGTTCCTCTGCGTAATCTCAGATGATGTCTACCTCTTTTTTTTTTGTCTTGTCTGTGGTCTTTTGTCTGCAAACAGAAGTTGCTGCTCATTAAACACATGAGGAAAACTTTAATAATTCCATCCCAACTGCACAACTTGAGGTGCTATTTTGGCCCAAGGCAAATGGAAGTAATGAGACTTAAATGCAGAATTTGCTCAGCCCTCCCCAGGTTCACTGGTATTGAAGAAAGTTCCTGCTGTGATGATGTATTGGAGTCACACATACCATATAATGCAGCACATACTATTCTTTTTTAATCCTCTATTTTCTGGTACAGAATACCAGCCTCAGACTATGTTTTAAATGCTAGCACTCAACCTATTACAAATAGAAATGCAATTTTCCCTTTCAGCACATTTCCTTCCTTTTCCTATCTTGTACAATGGCTAAATAAGTCTGGAAAGAATGCTTGTCAACTTCAATTTTGCCAAACATGTAAATGTTAGAAAAAATAACGTGTAAAAAAAAATCCCTAGACAAACCAGAATATTTCCACAACTTAAGTAAGATTACAAAGATAAACAGATAAATTACAAATAAACCCTGGTAGCCTGCAGAACCAAAATATTTTGTCATGGGGATCCTCCAAGTGGAAGAGTTCAGAATGAAAAGTAAAACTGCATTCACGCAGACATCCGTTGTTCAAATAAAAAGGCACGGAAACACACAAGGCAGCCATTGGAGGCTTTTATTAGCTGCTGTTTGTGAAAATACAATGCTCGAGTCCTTCAGGTTTATGTATGCATGTGGAGCTTTGGGGATTACCACAGAGAACCAGAAGTTTGCTCACCTTCTTCAGGATTAGATCCTCAGCCAGCGTGCACAGATCTTACTGGGGAAATATGCCTCTGAGTTGGAAGTATTTTTTTCTTTACTAAGACAGTGTTGCCAGTGAAACACTAAACTAAATAAACAAAACTTCATTCTCCAGTTGTGGCATGTTTCTCTATGGACATGTAAACAAATGTTACCACTAATCTAATTTATATGAATATCAGAGTCGATAAGACTTTTATGCTTTTGATTATACTGATAACGGTAAAGCAGCAAACTTGCATATTGGCAGTGTTTGAAATCAGTTCAACTTTAAAAATATATTCACAAAGTCGGTTTGTTAAAGAGAAATCTTTTGGCTGCTCTTTTGTGGTAGTTACACATTCATTGGCATAGCAATTTCCAGCAATGAGCAATGATAATATCTGCATTAACTGTTTGAAAAGAAATAGTAAAGCCAAAATAGAAGAGCTGTTCTAACAGACTATACAAAGAGAAAAGTACAGGTATGGGGATTGATCCTTTTTTAGTGCCAAACTGGAGGTTTTTCATCAAAGATAAAACCGTGTCAGTTATCTCACCACTGGGAGTCAAATAATCGTTCTTTGTTCAACTTACTAAACTGAATTTTGAAGTGTAAGGAGCATTTATCTTCTTGAATGAATAGAAATTCTGTATTTCTAGTTGTAATTGTTCTTTCTGGCTTCAGTGGTGAAAGTGGTTATAGCTCTGGAAAGTGGTGTAATTTTTGCCATTGGTGCTGAGGGAGCCAAGAGACAGAGTATAAATCAATTTACAGCCTGTTTAAAACCAGGGAACAAAATGCATGAACCTTAATTCAAAAACTGCTTCAGATTATAATTATTTTATGATTAACTAAAGTGGACTTCAACCTCCTTTGAGGTTTCAGTGCTAGCATGATAAAATTCATAGCTTTTAACAAACTGACTGGTATTTATTCAGTACATTACACATACATGGAACTATACAGCAAGGGGAAGGTCACTTGATTAATCCTTGCTCCGAAGGTGTAAGTGGATATGATCGTATGCAATACAAAACCAATACGTATTGATTAGTGGGACAATGCTTCACTGAACAGATGTCTCTTGAAAGGAGAGTGGAAGCACTTTGGTACAGGAGGCGTCCTTT
Source organism: Leptocoma aspasia (assembly GCA_013399835.1). Taxonomy (NCBI): domain Eukaryota; kingdom Metazoa; phylum Chordata; class Aves; order Passeriformes; family Nectariniidae; genus Leptocoma; species Leptocoma aspasia. The sequence continues at coordinate 1,155,709 of VXAX01005620.1, read as the reverse complement.
GTCCTCTCTGATAGTAAGGTAAACCAGGACCTGACCAGTGTTCCTATGGTATGACAACACCCCTCATGCCAACTTGGCTCAAACAGTACTTAAAGAGAAAAACATTTAGCAAAGTCCATACATCCCCTGGACCTCCCAATATGTCTCAGTGTACCCCAGTGCCTAGGGGAGGGTGTTCACCCAGCCTGTGGTCACTGCTTGGCATATTTAGCTCCTCCAGCATACTAGTCCTCCGAAACTGGTTCCTTTCAGGGTCATAAAATGCTCCTACAAAACAGAAATTAATCTGTTTTACTCCCAAGGACTGTTTATAGCTCTGGCCAGACCCAAAATTCATGCAGTTAGGATCACTTAGACAGACAACCACTGCATGTCTGGTTGATTGAATAAGACAGACTAGTGCTTCTCTGTGACCCAAGAATTCTCTCGAGAATAAAGACATGCTTGTTTGGTGAAGGGCTGAGACCTTGAAGAAGGTCACACAGGGATACATGCTCAACCCTGATGGACATAGCTTTTGAAACCAATTTAATCTCACATGTCTCAGCTTCCCCTGTGCCTGCCTATGCTGGATCCATACATGTGGAAACAAAACCACAAAGGGATAAAAGTGTGGAAAACATGAATCCCTCTTCTTTTTTGGAAGGAGACAGCATCAAGCATGGGGATAATGTGAAATCCTTGGTCAGGCAACAAGGAATGAATGCCAGCAGAGAATGCAAAGAGCAGACAGATGATGCAAGGGAATCAGACATATCAGCTGTAATGACTTCCACAACACGTATCTCACTGAATGAGAATGTCTTGATCCTGGTGCATCTGCACCTCTGAATGTGAAATTTCATTTTAAGGCTTTGTTGTGCTAGCAACCTAATGCAGGTTTTGGTGAAATACCCTGTCACAGCCTCAAAGAGAGGCTTTCTGCTGAAGTCACCAGGGCCACACCAGTTTCCAGCAGGAAACTGGAGGGAAAAGAGAATTAGGTTACATGTGCTTGGGGAGATCTCAGGTGTGGTGACCACAAGTGTTCCTCCTCCACTAACTCCCATAGCTATCTGCTGGAACCTCAGGTAGCAAACCTATTTGAGCACAGGTATTGCTCAATGGTTAAGCTTATGACCATGTTGAGGCCTTTTTTTGTCCCTCCTAATCCCTAGAACTTGGAAAAGGTGACATTGTTTCATACAACCTCTAGCTGCTGTCTCTGTTTTTCTGTCTGTGTCACTGGACTAATCAAAGCCTTGACAGCTTCACTGGAAGCATCACTTGTGAGTGTGTCTGGAAATTCTGGTTAATCACAGAGGCTTTTTTGCCCTTTCAGGGCAATGGCAAGAAAAAGACCTGGAGAGCCAGAGTTAACCATTAGGAAGCTCGGTGAATCTTCTGCTGAATACAAGGATGAAGGAGGGTAGGGAGATGGAGCTCAAAAATCATGCAAGACTCTTAGGAGATGGCTGACTGAGCAAAACACAGATTCCTCTGCCTCTACAGTCACGGCTGACTCAGCTTAACACAGTGGCTAAGTAGGCCCATAATTTTACTTGTGACAAATAGCCTCATCTTCATTGAGACAACTCATGTCCATGCAGTTGCTTAAATACTTAGCAGGTTGTGAACCACCTCTCAGTAAAGTCATCTAGTTACTGCATACTCTCATTTGAAACTCCCAAATTGTGAAGGTAGGTACTTTCAATAATGAACACTCTTGGGACTGTGTCACACGAGATCTTTTGCCTTTTAAATGCAGATGACAGGTTACTAAAAATGTTTCTCTCCACGTAGCATTTTTTTGTGGTGCAGCTAGGTGCTGCATATGACAAATTTTCTTCTGTGACTGTAAAATATTTTATCTGGTTTAGGTTTATTATCCGGCCCAAGAAGACACAGAAACATTTTCAGATTTGGTTATCACATTTCATTGAACAATCTTGTGAACTTGTTGAACAGATTGATAGTTGTATTTAAATATAATTAGCTATAGTGAACTCACTTGTTTGAAAGTTTAGTTTTGTAAAGACATAAGCATGCAGTTTCTTGATGCTTTCATACTAAGTATGACATTGACTTCTGCATTCCCACAGAATTCTTATTCAGAATTTCAGTGGAACCTCATTGTTACTGTTAAGTTGTAGCTGTATTTTGTCAAAATCTGTTTTACTCAAAATTCTTCAAATCTCCCTTTGACTCCATTCCAGACCTGCATTTTTCTGTAGCGTAATAGTTGAAAGTTCTTTGGGTTGCCGTTGCAGCATAAGCACTGATGTTACAGAACGAACACACTTTACTCCTGTTCAGAGTGAAGTCTGCCAAGTCAATGTTTCTTCAGTGCCAGGAGTTTTATGCATGCTATTTTTTAGTATGCGAGGATAGGGTACATATCCACAGCCTATCAGTTTTGAGTCATCACTAATTTTACTCAATTGTTCTTAATGAGGAAAGATAGTTCACTTTGGTGGGTGATACAGGAGAGATCCTGTATAAATTGGCAAAAAAAAAAAAAAAAAAAAAGCCCCAGGGTATGAAAACTCAGTCATATGCCTTAAGCATTAGTCATGAAGAACACGGCTATTTCTCTGCTTTACCTCATCCTTCTGAATTGAATAAGGAACTTAATTCATTACATCTATATGCCATGTATTTGACCTCTGCCCTCACCCGATATTCCAGGGAAATCATTCCTGCTCCTAGACCGGTGCAGCCGAGACCTGTCCTTGGAATGGAGCTGCTTCTTAAACGCCGTTTCCTTATTCCCTCCCTAGGACCAGCAAAGCACTGGGACGGCCATGGAGCAACTGGGAAATAATTACAAAACACATCTCTGAAAAAGACGACGAGGAAGTGAAATCAGAGGGCTCCGCCACCCTTCGGGAAAAGGAAAAATACAGTACAAATCCCTGAGCAGATGGTGAGTGTAAACACACCGGAGCGGAGTTGAGCTCCTCCCGGGGGGAACTCGGACTTTCTCCTCTCGCCCGAGGGGGCCGGGGGAGCTGCTCTGCCCGGCGACACACGGACACGGACAGACACGGGGAGGCGCACACGCAGCCGGCCCACCCGCCCAGGGCACACAAAGGCTCATCATCCCTTGCCCACAGAGACCGAGGCAGCCCCGCTCCGCTCCGCGGGAACCCGCACCCCGCACCGGCACACGCGCGAAGCGCCGCCCCGGCCCGCCCCCGCATCCCTCCCTCCTTCCCTCCCTCCTCTCCTGCCCGCTCCCCGCCCGCCGCCCAC